>JAVQJX010165365.1:0-10201 GCA_036025115.1 Ambassis agassizii
AAAAATCCATGTTTTAGTATGACCCAAACATTGAAAAAGACATAAGGGTATATACAATTAAATAATGAGACAGTATAATGTGCAGCTAGCTAGCTCAAAAAAACTGTAATCAAACAACATGTACTCTTCTGTGTGGAGTTAATCAAGCTAAATCACGCTGAGGCCCACTTGTGGTGGAAATTTAAATAACACACATAAAACGACATGCTCTGTCTCTGCTGGCTGTGAAAAGAAGTGCTTTTAACAGGTTCTCCATGGCAACTTTGTGAAGTGATAATAAGCCAGTGTTGTGTTTACAGCTTGTTGCACTTTCCTAAGTGGCAAAAAAAAAAAAAAAAAAAAAAATGAATGCAGCTTTAACCAAGGACTGACGTCAACACCAGATTGAAGCTCTGCAGAGACATACAGCAAGAAGAGTCCATAAAATGTGAGTCTGATGAGTCGTGATCCAGATTTCATCTTTTTTTTTTTTACAATGTGCTTAAATTAACCTCTTTTGTTCTTTTATTTTCAAAGAGCTCATTAGAAGTTGGTTCCACCTTTAATTCCTCTGCAGCTGTCAGACACAGGTGCATTAAGCCCGCTCACAGACATCCATACTGTGATAACTGGTCTCCATTACCAGCAGTCTCTTAATTATACCATCCCCGCTAGACCTGTTAGCCTTTTTTCCAATTACAACCTAAATGGGGTTGTCACTTCAGAGTCCTGCAGAGGTATTGATCACGGCTCGTTATTAAGAGCACTGAATGGCTGCAGTGCTTTGAGAAGACGGAAGAGAAAAAGGTGTCAAAATGTAGAAGACAAAATATAGCATTGCGTAATACCATTTTGCACCACAACATGGGATCATGAGTCGACAAAATTCAGCTTGAAAAAAACATGAAAATATGAAATAATCCACGTTAAACCCGACAGTTGTGACTCCAAATGAAGGAATGAGTAAACAAAGGCAGAGAAGTGCCATCGTTTTCAGATGTTTTTCAGATACAGTAAAAGTCTGAACCGCCATCTGCTTCGCTTCCCTGATTGCAGGCATTCAGACAGTAAACAGGTTCAACTCGAGGACCCTGCCTCAAACATTTACATTTTCACACACACTCTCACACACACACACAGTCGTACTACAGTAAGCCAACATTTGGGTCTGAAGCTTGATCACTCAGTCTGTCAGGTTTTTCAGTTACTTAGCAACATCTCATCCGCCAACTGTCAAAGAGCCTCTTCATACTGACATTTCCAGACAGAGACTAAACGGTCTCACAGCGCTGAGATGAACAAACACGCGAGAGTCAGAAATGAACTTCTCCTTCAGGCACAGATGCCCTCAAATATTCATAAAATGAGCAGTGACTGTGCATTTAACCAAGTTTACCTTTCACTCACTCATTATAATATTATAATGAAAAACTCAAACTGCAAAGTTTTATTTTTTAATTATGATAATTGTTTGTCACTGAATCAAATCAATGTGGTTCTCATGCTGCTAGCTCATTCATCACGATAACTAGGAAGCTAATGCTAAATCACTCCGATTGGATTTTCTGAATATTCATGAGTTTATATGGGCGGAGCTATCTGCCTCATTAGCATATATGTGACAGTGTTAGCTACCTTGCTAACGTTGCAAATAAAACTGTGATATTAATGCTAAATTTGACAAACGATGTACAGATTTTTGTAGCATTTTTGAGTGATTTATTTTCATTGGGACAACACACATATAAGGTTGCTTAGCTACCTCATCATCATTGCAAACACCAGTATGACTTTATTCACACACTGCAGCATCTTTAAAGACAAATTGATGCAGGATTTTTAAGGTTAATCCAAAAAATGTTGTTGTCAGAATTAACTAATGGAAATGAATTGTGAGATCAAAACTCATTGAAGTTGCACAAAGCTACAGATTATAGTGATTTAGTTTGAAAATAAAGCAGCGTGCCGTCACTCAGAGCTGCACCGACCCCTGTACTCAATCTTTGCATAAAGTCAAACTGCGCTGGCCTTTCCTTCACAGCTGAGTGCCGCGTTGGAAGACAGGTGAAGTCTGACAGCCATTCAAACCGCCTCACCTGATAGACTGGGATATTTGAACTGTAAAAAATGTGGCTCGCTCACGGCCGCTGCACACGGCCTTCCACCATTCTGCTGGAAATGTCACGGCCTTAAATGCTAATGATATAAAATTGCACCTCAAAAAAACCCTCTTCATATGTGTCTTTTTCGTGACTTCCTGGTTGCTTGGACACCAGTGCTGAAAGACAGGCCAGTGTTTCAGAGTGCCAACCCACCACTTCACCAAACCCGACGTGTGTATGTGTTTGTGTTTATATAAATATCTGTTTCCAATATGCTTTTAATCTCTAATTAACTCTAAGACTCCCTAAACTTCATGCAAGCATGTGTGTGTGTGTGAGGAGAGTGTGATCAGTGCAGCAGCATACGGGCCGTGGGTGTGGGACAGAGAGGGAGCGGGTAGCAGGGCCAGAACGGTCCTGGTGGGAGGTGGGAGAGTGTGTGGAGGGTTGTGACTCCAGTCTGATTTAGAAGATTATTCAGAATCTGATGGAGTGTTAGTCAAAAGAAATCATGTCTGTGATGGTGCAGCAGGTGGATGGCCACGTGTTGGCTGAGAGCAGATGAAGAGTTAATTTTAGAAATGTGCTCAACACAAAATCCTTCTTCATAGATGTCAGACGATATTCAGACAGTTTCTGCATCAGTGAAAATGTCTTCAACCTGAACCTGAAGCCTGATCAGGACGAACAGGACGATCTGAAGCCCCCCCCCCCCCCTTTTTTTTGTTGTCTGATCCTTTTCCAGCTTGATTTGATGCCTGATTTAGAGACTAGAAACCACTGTTTGGTTTGTTCTTTGGTTGGAAGTGGTGGAGTCACATCCATGGTTAAAAACTGCTGCAGAAATCTCTCAGGATCCTCCTCAGACGTGCTAGATTGTCTCTTACAAACTGAGTTGGCTGGAGTCCATTTATAGAAGCTATATATGAAATGAATAACAAAGGACCTGAGGTTGAACCATGAGGAACACCGGCTCTAATAGCGCATCATGTGGGGTTCCTCTTAGCTAACTGCATGTGATAATGTACTGCTGTGTTATTAGTATGAGGTTCTCCAGACAAGACAGAGATAAAAGACTTTAATTTCAAAGATTCTTTTTCTTTCTCTATTTCTGGCCTGAACTTTTTTTTTTAATGGGATCACCAGATGATGATCACATGACTTATCCTACAGATGTGAATAAATGTGTTGCACAACAAACAAACAGGGTAGATTTAAGATGATAGTCTCAACAACCTCAGTGACAGAAGAGGGAGATGACACCAATATGGCTGCCAAGCTTCTACACAGATTCATTAAAATAACAACAACTAATTTCCACCTGCTCTTTTTTGTGTCCTTTTATTTGGTTACATTTGATGCATAAAATAAACTGTGTGCTCCTTTTGGAGGCAGCCTCGAGTGGTCAACTAAGGAACTGCAGCTATTTTTGATGCATTTACTTTAATTTTCAGCTGCTGTTTGGACAAACATGCAGCTATGACTAACGTACGTACAGTGATCTCAGAGGGCTCTTTCCCATCATCCTCCCTGTTCCTCATCCTTTTGGGACTTTCCCTTCTTGTCTCGATCTCATCTAATTTTCTCTTTTCCCATCACACCTTTCACCTCCCTCCCCGCCTCCCCTCTGTCTCCCTGTGATAGAGCCTTTAGATCTCATTAGCACCCCGACTCAGACGTGTCACATTCTCACCCTCTGCCATGATGCTGGAGGAGGTGACGCACAGTATGAGATCTACAACTAGAGATGCAAAAGCAGAAAGAGGCTGTGCTGAAATAAAGAACATAATAACCAAGGACATTTAAAAAAAATGTGTTTAATTTAATTAAGAAAAAAACAGAACTTTTTGAGGTGCAAAATCCTCATTAAATCCTACACGATTTGATAGCATTGTGCTTTTCTTCTAAAATCTGACAAAATATGCTGTTTTGAGTCAGCCATCCAGTCGCCGTAGCAACAGCACACACAGTTTAATGACCTCGGCACAAACTGTACAGCTGCTTGTTATTACTCATCTTACTCGAGATGGTCTGAAAAACAAGAAGGTGAAGGAGGGCTGAGAGGGGGAAGATGGACTCATAATAAGGTGAAAACAATGAGATTTACCAAGGCCACTGCCAGCGGGGGGAGCTGTTTACCTCAGAGCTGCAACAGTTTGCCTCTTCTCCTTCACACACACACACCTGGTAATATTAGTATCAGTGAAAGTGCCATTAAAGCTTCCTGTTGCCACGTCTTCCTGATGATTGATTGGATGTATGTGAGCTCTGTTTCTCAGATGGAGCTTTGAAAAATATCAGATCCTGACGCTGTCTTCCAACAACAGAATATTTAGTTGATAATGTAACCCGAAGCCCTTCAGTCAGAGGAGTGTTCTTACTCCTCTTGATGAAAAATCTGTCATTTGGTCGGCTTTTGTGCTCAAAATAAGAGATTGTTCTGCTGTTTGTTGAACCACACTGTGACATCTGAATACAATTAAAGCCTTTATTGTCATTCTGCATTGGATATACAGTCACTGCTACTCAAATCTTGCAAGACAAAATATATACATAACATAAAATTCTTGCAGCAGAGTGTGCAGGCTGGGATGGACCCGCCCTAAAGTGGTGATTTGAAGAACTATTTATGGAACTGTGGAGACTGAAACCTGCAAAAATACAACAGAGATACGTACGCACCACATGCTTTCTTTACTTTACTGCTGATTTACTGATTTACTTTGTAAAGCTGCTCCGGGGTTTCACTCTATGCAGATGACGTTATCTTTTATCTATTGTCATGAGGATCATGAAGGCAGTGACTCAGAACAGATGAACAGAGCAGGTTTCTATTGTTTGAATACATTTTTCTGACTGAGCAGTAATGAACTGCATGTAAGTCAGTGAGAGTATTTTAATCTTTGAGAGAGAAAGAAAGATGTAACAGAGGAGTGGCACACTGAGACTCAGAGACAGTGTGAGATCATGTCAGAGAAACAGGAGAGGCTGCCTATTAATAACAGTGTGTAATATGATCAGCCTTATGCCACTGCCAGCATGATGTGTGTGTGTCTGTTTAGATGCCAGTGAGTGGTGTGAAGGAGAGACAATGTGAGTTTTTAAATGTAAACATATTTCACTACAGGTGTAAATATGTATATATTTGCATTATATATCTATGCTGTGTTATTTTTTAAATAAGCTTTATTTTGGGACTGTTCACAGTTCTGTCTGACATGTGACATTTTCTCGGCTTTACTGGATGACGAGGCCCTGTAGGTTCTACATGTTAGTACCTCAGACTACCACAAGAGGGCACATGGACACTTAAACAATGGTGGGTTTAATCACCATTGGAGCTGGACTGCTACTGTGGTTCCTTGATGAGGACAGGCTCAGAAACTTGATTAGCATTCATGTCACTTATTTGTGTTTCAGTGTCTTCTTGTCGTCTACAACAAGCTTCTCCACCTTTTTCCTACAGTCCAAGATGTTTTTATTTCACTGCAGAAATCTGAGATCAAGCTGGGATTTACTTTGGATGGGAGTCAGTGATCCCCACCACCGTCTACCCTCTGACCCTCAGTGCGGACTCCATCTTGTCCAGAGTCTTGTCCCACAGAGGCCTTATTTTTAGCGAGTCCAGCTCCTCTGCAAAACTTAATATGGGAATGGCATCTTGGAGCTCTTCTTTCATCTTCGGCTCTCATCATCCATCCATCCATCCATTCAGTCCTCCAAGACACTGAGCTGCTATCTGGAGCTCTCCAAACACACAACATGGTTTTAAACAGGTGGCCTTGTGGCTCCTCCTGTTTCCTATTTTTCTGGAGCGTCCCCTCCCACCAACACCACAGCCGCTGTCATTCTGACTTTTTTGGCAGCCCCCTTGGCATGTGGACGAGCAGGATCAGTGTTGTGCCTCCATGATTTGTGCCCCCTTCTAAAGTGTCCCACCCCCATTTTTTTTCTATGTCCAGTGACGTCAGCAAAACCACGTGTAGCTCCTTTTTTTAAAAGCAGGGTGTCAATGTCAGACCTGCTCTTCTCTAGCCAGTGGGGACAGGAAGTGGACTTTGTTCCTGACTCTCCCTTCTTTACACCACTTTGTGTTGGGGACAAACCTTTCAGCGTGTTTCTACCCCAGGCGGCTTTGAGAAGAGGGGTTCCTGCGACCACCGGGCGACTGTAGCCATGAAATGGGGCTGGCTGTTTTTGGGGGTCTTCCTCTCTTTGGGGGCCCTGTCCTGGGGGGAGATGGGCTTGGAGATCCCAGAGTATGACGGCAAAGACCGCGTCCACACCCTCACCGCCAGGAACTACAAGTCCATTGTGAAGAAGTATGACGTGATGGTGATCTACTACCACAAAAACGTGGACGGGAGCCGCAGCGCCACAAAGCAGTTTCAGATAGAGGAACTGGCTTTGGAGGTGGGTCTACACCAAAGCATGACACTGGATGAATTCACTGTGTGTAGGGGCTACGGTGGGAAGAAATGGTTTGGCTCCAGATGGGGGTTTCCTCGATGGTTTCAGGGTTTGATATGGGTGGGATGTCGTAAGTTGACAGGTGATAGATGCTGAAGAAATGGAGGAACAAGATGGAGGATAGATACGGAACCACACACCAGGGATATTTGGACCTTAACAAAACAAACTAATTTGTTTTGAGAATGTACCGCCCAGACATATTAAAACACACAAATGCTGTTTATTCTTCACACAGATTTGAATCAAGATAATAAAATTTTAGGACATTTTCCATTTATTGGATCATTTTTCTGCAGATATGGTGTCTGCAGCAGGTAAACGAGACTTTCCTCCTGCAACAGATATTGCTGTGGTGCCTTTGAGCCAAAGTATTTACTCTGAGATGACTCCAGAGACGCAGCTAATTAGCCGACAGTATGAGTTTATTGGATAAATAAATCCTAAACCCCTGAACTGTGGGCTTAGTTTTCACTGCAGCATAAAGTCCTGCATCTCTATGGAGACAGCACAGTCATGGCTACAAGTGCAGAGAACCCATACAGAAAATATGGTTTAGATGTTTGTTCAAAACATATTTTTGCCTGCAGATCAGATAATTAATCCCTGATTTTTTGTGATTTGGTGAATTAATCATGGCGGCTCAGCTCTTATAAAAGGTGCAGAATATTTTTTTTTTTTTTTTTACAGTGTTTTTTGTGTAAATCCTTTATTTTTGGTCAATTTTTTACTGTGTTAGCTGATGCATTCAAGGACGATTGGAAAAATCAAAGTCTGGTGATTTTGTTGTTTTTACATGTAGTTTTTGTGTGGAAGTTATTCCTGTTAAATCCACTGTTGGGGTTCAGCGGCAGTCCGATGCACCTGGACCCCGGCCGTCAGCCCGTATATTCACCGCAGCAGCCTCTCTGCCTGTCAGAGCAGCAGTGTCTTCTTACAGCAGCACAGTGTACTTTACACTACCCTGCATAAGTCACCTCTGTAAATAGCCTGGGACAGCACTGCATGCTTAGCAATAGGCTAAAAGCCCTCGAGGGACGAACAGCCAGTTTAGGGCCATACTTCACATCAACTACCGCTTCCTCAGCGACACACACACACACACACACACACACACACACACAGTTCTGTTCTGTGTTACTACACCTCTGTGGGTGTAGGCTGCAGTCCTAAGCCATCATTTACACACACTGAGTGACTAGATCTGATCAATTTCCTATCCTTCCTTTTATTTTCTTGGCCTGAGAAAGAGATGGTCACTGAGGGACCGGGTCCCTGCTGGACTGTTAGGACTCACTTCCTGTCAGTTGTGAGCGTTTAACCAATCAGGAGTGAGCAGCAGAAGTGCACAGAGGGGATGCTTAAAATAGCCTGGTCATCACCACCAACGAGCATGAATGTAACATGAATTATTAAAGTGTGGAGCTCAGGGACTTAATTACCTTTGTTTGAAACTCAGGCCATAAATCTGAGCGAGGATGTGCTGCTAGTTGTGTAGCCATGTGGTGTGATTGTGTTGTATACCAATTGAGTGGCATAAATAATCAAGTTCTCTTGTTCACTGTTGAAAAGACTCTGCAGTCCGTCTTCATTTAAAGACAATGCGCCCTCCTGTGGTGGTAGGAGTAAGTGCACGTACTGTATGTAGGAATGCTGAGTCTTCATTGAGCTGTTTTCTGCTTGGTTTCATAACATGGAGGTCTATGAGGGATTGACTCACTCTTGGAGCCGGCCATCAAGTGGTCATTCAGGGAACTGCAGCACCTCTGCATTGGGAATTATTTCTCAGACCCAGAGCTGCATTTCTATTCTTCAAATAAAGATGTCCAACTGGTTTGGACAGAGCATGGAGATAGCATGCTAGTTCTAGTTAGCTCATACAAAGGGCTGCCAATCATGGCATCATCATAAATATACTGATGAAAAGGCCAAAATGTTACAGGTCATAAATCAGGCAGCTGGTCAAACATGTCAAAGTTAGCAACACTGTGACACACGTCATCTACTAACTCAGCATTTTCCACTCAAAGGTCCTGTGTGAAGGAGTTACCACTGTCAGTCTGTAAATGTGTCCATCACGTCACCTTTGACCTCCCGAAAGTTCTGTAACTGCCTGTACTCAATCAATCACCGCTCTCCACACAGATCAGATTGCGGTAATCTTGTTACTACACAACACCTTGTTGCTATGGCGCCCTGAGCTCTGTCTGCTCGGGCAGCATGTAGCTTTGACATCATATTCTCTCAGCACTGTCTGCAGCACATGTAGCAGATGTGTGTAGTAGATCTCTTTACTATGTTAGCAAGACGGCTAACCAGATCAGACCCAAAATATGCAGAATTGATTAGGTTTCTCATTTGGTTTGATAGTCGATTAAATGACTGCGCTCCTTCTTGTCCTCTCTACCCGGTTGGTTTGATCATTTCTGTCCAAGTATTTAACATATTTTAAGCTAACTTACCAAGCCCTGAACCTTTCCCACAGGTAGTTCAGAGCTGTTTATTGTCAGTTCTATGTGACAAAAATCAAAAGAACATTTGACACTGACGCCATTGTTAAGTGTCTTGATGGATCTCATTTAACATTGTGAAAGAGGTGCTAAATTAAGGACTAATTTGTCAGATGTGATGTCATGAGGCGTGACAGGAGGTATGTTTATATAAAGTGTCCTTCTCTGGTGACATCTCATTAGCGTTAATGGCGGCTAAAGATGTTGGTCGACCGCTTTGGCGTTCTGATTTTTTTTTTTTCCCTCCCAGCCCAAACTCCACCTGTTGTTGTCTGCAGAGCATTAATAATAGAAGCTTTGCCTGTTGATTTTAGAGGCGCTCAGCTGTTGTTGAAACTATATATTTCACTGCCTGATGCGTCGTCATAATATAGATCAGTAAAGCAGGAGTTCTTTATCCAGAAGACCATTTCTACTTTTTGTCATCCTTTCAGAATAAAAGCATATATCTCATTAATCACAGGCGTGACTCTGCATCTCTGTGATAGGTAATGTATACATATACAGTACAATGTGATACTGAGTGTTTTTTCTGTCTATTCAGGAAAGCTATTTTGAATATGATGAGCTGCAGCTCTCAGGTTGATGGTACTGAAACTCTACCAGGCATGAAATCATCCCTCTTCTCTTCACTTTCTGATGCAGTGTTTGTACGACTTTTGTAGTGTTTTGTAGATACCTGCCTTTGTACAAACTTACCACTAGATGTCACTACACTCCACCCACTGATCCTTTAATACTGTGCCCAAAAATTACTAAAATCCTCCATGACGCCGCCATCTTGGCAGTCCATGACTCCATTTAAACGCCTAAGGGAGTTCTGAGGGAAACCCACAGTTGTAACAAGGCGAATGAGTTTGTTCACCCGCACATAGTAATGTGACGCGCTATCATAATTCAGGTCACAAAAACTCACTTTTAAATTTTTCATAGTGTACCTTCATACCCTCCATTTCCTTGATGTTTTTCTCCCATGAATAAGTGATAGGAAGACATTCCCTGATACAGATAACAGAGGATGGAACATTCAGGGAAAGATGTATGTGATGTTCAGGGAGACAGTGAGCACAGCTGAGTCATTCATAAATCATTATTTAACACAAAAGAAATACATAAATATACGTAATACTCCGGTGTCTT
>JAVQJX010165368.1:0-15155 GCA_036025115.1 Ambassis agassizii
TAGTAGTAGTACTATTGGAGGTGGTGGTATATGGTGGCACTAGTACTAGTACCATTTCAGGGAGTAGTAGGTTTACTGAGATGGTGGTAGAAACAGTTTTGGTAGGGGTAGGATAGGACTACTGCTGGTGGTAGTACTAATACTCGCGGTGGTATTTTTAGTAGTTGCCACTTTATAATAGTACTAGTAGCAATGCTAACACTGTTTTTGGTGTGAAAGTAACAATAGAAGTAGTGGTGGTGCTACTTTTGTAGATCAGTGCTCTTAGTGGTGGTTGTAATGTAGTCGTAGTACTTTTGGTGTTAGTGGTAGTACTACTACTAATAAGACTACTCCTATATTGGTGCTATAGGAGGTAGTAGTAGTACATGTGATGGCACAGTGCTAGTGGAGTAGGCACCTCTCCAGTTTGAGCAGAGCGATGTCGGCTCCGTTGGGGCCGAGCACCAGCTTCTCCAGTCTCCTCTCCTGTTTGGACGGCTCACTGGCTGTCTCTGTGTGGATACCCAGTACAACCTTATAGGCTGAAGGCCGCTTGGACCTACAGTACACACACACACACACACA
This sequence comes from Ambassis agassizii, assembly GCA_036025115.1. Taxonomy (NCBI): domain Eukaryota; kingdom Metazoa; phylum Chordata; class Actinopteri; family Ambassidae; genus Ambassis; species Ambassis agassizii. Next base: position 568 of record JAVQJX010165368.1, read on the forward strand.
AACACACACACACACACGTTATCCAGTGTAATGGTTGGCGCAGGGTTAGGTCTGTAGATGGTGTTCATGCTCTGACCTCTCCAGGCAGTGAGCAGCTGTCACGACCCACTGAGCGTCGATCAGAGTTCCTCCACAGAAATGGGTTCCTGCACTGATACACAGACAGACTGATTAATAATCTGAATACTGATTAGGACACACAAAAAAGACAGCCGGCATCATGTCAGTACAAAACTTGTAGGAGGAATGTTGTACTTACCTGGTCCGGAGGCTGATTTGCCACGGCCATGAGTGAGGTTTAGACATACAGCCACCAACAATGCGACCGAAGCAGCGCTTAGGTTTGGTGACCGGTGTCCCACATTTCAATCCAGCTTAGAATAAAGACAGAAATTCTCACATAGAGAGTGAACGATGAAGAGTTTAAAGAAAAAAAATCTCAAGAGGAGCATGATCAGGTTTGACATGATGGTGGCGCCATCGAATGGTAGCTCCACAGACTGTGTGCTTTTTTGAGCTGTAAAGTTGGACATTTCATCATGGGTCACCCCAAGTGGCCATTTCAGGAACTGCAGTTTTGATACAGTTTGTTTTATAGAAACCAAGTGTTTGGCTGTAAACATGTTTCTGCTGTAACACAGGAAGCTGGATGTCTGTGAGGGTTGAGCTGCCCTCTAGTGGCCAATAAAGGAGCTGCACATTTCTGTGTCCATTTTCAGCCTGTTAAGTGCTTTTGAGATGTTAAATAGTGACACAAATGCTCCGTACATACCACAGTCTGGGATCTGGCAGTAGTCCCATTTCTTGTTCCTGTCGGTGGTGTAGCACCACGGTCCGTTCACGTCGTTATCTGGGTTTCTGCAGCTCTGAAAGGACAAAAGAAAAGAGTTGGTAAAAGGAATAAAGGAATAAAGACTCGGTGTCCGACAGAGACACACTTACATTTCCATCCAGACCCTTGTCGGGGTGCGTTTGTGGGGTGAAGCTGTTGTGTTGGTGAGGAGTCTGAGCGCTCCACGCCTGGCAGGTCACACCCAGTATTGTGATAGAAGTTGGACCTCGGTATGTTTCTCCGTTTCCAATCTTACAGTCTGAAAGAGCCACAGAGAAATGAGACAAACACCAAAATGTGACACACACACACACACAGTGTGGACGTTTGTTCACCCGTCTCTGGGGGCGTCTGGGTGCTGGCGGGGCCCTGAAGTTTAGGAGGAACGGGGCCTGGTGTAGGATTGGGTGTGGAGCATTTGTCCAGGTTGCAGTACTCCCAGCGCACTTTGGGGTCTGTGGTGTAACACCAAGGAGCTCGGTCCCCGTCGGGGTTCCTGCACAGATTCCTCCTAAGGTCCCTGCAGAGAAAGCAGACCAGGATCCTCAGGACTTCTGCTGTGGTAATGGAGTACGCACAGAAACAGGCCGTATAATTTTGGAACATCAGAAACATTTTATTACTGATTCTGTCTCTAACTTTATTTTCACTAAACATAAATGAACACATATTAATAGGTTTTAAATCTGTTTGCCTGCTAGCACTAAATACTCTATGACAGCTTCTCATTCATTTAAAATGCTAGCTTGCTACATAGCATTTATCAAGCATTGTTTACTCCCACGTTAGCTAGGATGAGTTACAGCTAAAGCTAGCTCGCTAGGTTGATAATAAAAAACTCTTAGCTCTATGGAGCTAAACTAGGCTAGCTTGTTATTTGCATATCTTTGCTAACAGTAGATTTACAAGCTAAGAGCCTTGTCCAGTATAGCACAGTTACTGCTAGCTGGCTAACCTTAGCTTGTAAAATGCTGTTCAAACAAATAAAACAATTCATCCTCTAAAGCTGTTAACCTGACTAGCTTGCTGCCTTCAAATTATGTTATGGCTGACTTATTATCAGATCAAATGGTATGCTAGCTTGCTACAATGCTAACAAAATTCTGTTCAACTGTAAAGAACTGACAGCCAATAATAAGTGTTACCAATCCACAATATCTCTGCACAGCTAATGGAAGCCAGGGGTTGTTAGCAAGTTAGCTTTAGCATACATTAGCAAATTGATTGAACTAGATGATTCACAGGACAGAGCAGCTCCTTCAGACTTACAAACAGTACCCACATATATGAATTGTGGGGATGTCTGATGATTTTGAGGAAAACACTATGGAAGCTGTTTATGTAAGGCTGTGTGATGCTCACGCTGTGGGGTGGTTCTGTGGAGTTTTGTTATGGCTGTGTGGAGACATGGAGCTCCAGAATTGACATTTTTTTCCACTGATGGTCTCCGACGTTATGCCCCGATAACTGGAGCCGTTCCCCTCGTAGCAGTCCTCCTCATCAGGGGGGATCACGGCATCGTCTGGAGCAGAAATATGGATGTCATACATACCAGGAGGCGGAGCTAGAGAAGTGATTTTTTTTATTTAGAATTTTTTTTTTTTACCTGGTTCAGGTGCATCTCCACAGCGCGGCACCGTGCAGTACTCCCAGCGGCTGTTGGGGTCTGTTGTGTAACACCAGGGCATCCTCTCGTTGTCAGGGTTACGGCAGTAGTTATTATCCAGACCTCTGATCAAACACAAACACAGGCAAACCGTCAGACTCAGTCTGGATCACCGCTGACTGCTGCTCTGCTGTGGAGCCTCTTACTTGCACGGGTAGTTCTCGGGGGTGCGGTTGTGTTTATGTGGCGCCTGAGCCGACCAGCTCTGACAAGTTTTTCCAGATTCGGTTACAGAGATGGTTCCTCGGTATGATACACCTTCACCAGAGGCACAGCTCAGCTCCGGGAGGATGGTGGGAGCCGGAGTTGCTGAGGACAAACGATGAGATATCACACTTTGTTTCATTTATTTGACACCTGACTCACTCCTGAGGCAGACTCACTGCAGCGGGGGATGGCGCAGAAGTCCCATCGTTTGGACTGGCTGGTGGTGAAGCACCACGGTCGTGGATCTCCATCTGGATTCCTGCAGTAGTTCTCCTCAAGGTACTTCTCTGGAAGTCTATAGAAGGCAGACATGTATGTGTTTACTAGTCCTCCTCCGTCATGCGGAAGGAGCTGCTGATCTTACGCGCTGGGATTGTAGCCGTGATTGTGAGGTTTCTGCGAGTCCCAGCTCTGGCAGGTGAAGCCGTTTTCAGTGGTGGAGATTTTTCCTCTGTAGTCCTCACCGCTGCAGTGAATACACTCCTCTGTTCAGGGACAGAATACATCATCATACTGGTGACATCCCAGAAATCATTTGACACATGAGCTCTGCCTGGTCTCTGGTCTGAAGGGAACTTCTAGTGGACAGCCACATCCTGAAGGTCTGATTCAAAAATCAGGATTTGTGCGTCCATACAGCCCCATAAGAAGATCAGATTTCAGTTGCTTCAGGTATTTGGAACGTAGCTTTTATGGAGGACAGATGCAGCTCTTAATATTGTAAATTCAAGTCACCAGTTTGGTGAAAGATCATTACATTTATCCATTGATCCATCACTTCTAAATCACATCCAGATCTCCTTGTTTGTGGCCTCTTGATGATGCTCCTCTAAAACATTGTTTCCCAACCTGTGAGCTGTCAGAGACCATCAGGTGTGCCGTGGGGAATCAGTTAATTGTTCCCAAAATGACTTTACTGCCTCGTACAGTTTGAATGCCGAGATGAATTTTGTCCTTACCGTAGTGGCAACGGCAAAAGCTTTAAGATTCTGCTAAATGTTGTTCGGCCACTTATAAGTGTTGTGTTGTATTAAGGTGTTACTTTACATTAGATACTCACAGGAAGCACTTTTGTGTCTAAAAAATAAGATAAAAGTAGCGCTAGCTTCCCTATGGGTTTTTCAGTACAAATTAGCGTAATGCTAATCGTTAGTTTACCTCAAACAAATGATTTGGATACATTTGGTATGTATTAATATTTGATGGTGTGCTGCGGGATTATTTACATGTAAAATATCTTCCATGACTTAAATAAAGGTTGGGAAGCACCGCTCTAAAGAGAGCTGTGCAGAGAGGCGCCCCCCCCCCCCCCTCTATGTGGAGGAGCAGCAGCTGTACTCTGAGCTCCTCCCTGATCCATGAACTCTGGAGGAATCTTGTGTGAAATCCTACTTTTGGTCATTACCCAGACTTCATGAGCACATGTGAGCACGTGTGATTCATTAGTTGTTTTCCGGCCACGCCCAGTCGGGGTCTCCGTCTCCGTCCCTTTAAGTCAAATGAAAATCTGCCCTTTGATCCATCAAATAATATGTTGGACCCTCTAATAAGATGTAAACATACAGATACATAAATGAGTGTTACCAGAGCAGCTGGGGACCATGCAGTGCTCCCAGCGGGTGTTGGGGTCAGTGGTGTAACACCAGGGTCCCCCGCTGTCCGCATCAGGGTTTCTGCAGAAGTTTGACTCCAGGTCTGCTCGGGGGTGAGTCTGCGGCGTGATGCTGCAGCAGCAAACAGAAAAAAATGATACAAATGAGTGCAGATATTCACATTTTAAAAAAAAAAATGAAATGTGATGCGTACTTGGGCCTGTGTGGGTATTTGGCCTCCCATCGCTGACACACTTTCCCCGATTTTGTCCTGGTCTTTGTTCCTCTGTAATCTGTTCCTGATCCATTTACACACTCCAGCAGATATTCTAGACAAAACAACAAACAGCTGGAATTCACATTGATCACATTGATCAGATAGTACTTTGAGCGAGTCACTGATCTGAGCCCACATATATGATGTTTTATCCTTAAAACTGGAGCGTGTTTAACTTGCAGTCCGTCTCTCTGTTTGCAGTCCAAACATCACCGCTCGTACAACAGAGGCTGAACATTAACCGCAATGTAACAAAAACAAACAAACATCAGGTAAACTGGAGCACAAACACAAGTCTGTACTCACCATTTTTTTCATATAAAGCTGTGCTGCTTCTGCGCAGGATGGACTCTGTTTTGGAGTTTGCTGCTACGGTCGAACACTCCTGATCCTTCTCGATGTAAATGAAAGCTCTGAGAAAACAAAGTCGGCGTCAGGATTTCATTTATTTATTTATTTACTTATTTTTAAGTGTGGGGTTTACCTGCATGTGAAGGACAACTCGGTGTTACATTTGGTGGCACAGTCGGTCACAGTGGTGACTGAGTACTGTCTTTTGTGCAGCGAGAGGATCCACGCCCCCTCAGTTTTGGAGTAACCGTCCACATCAGTGCCACCAACTGGAGACAAATACAACAGTTTTATCAAGTATCACTGCACACAAGATGCAGTTCGTCTAATGGCCACTAGGGGCTGGCTCCAAAAGTGAGTCAGTCTTCATAGACTCCCATGTTAAAATGTTTCCAGCAGAAATAAACATGTTTACAGCCTGGTTCAAACAGTTTGGGTCTTTTTTTTTTAGGAAAAGCTAAAAAAGAAAAAAAGTTACAGTAAAGATATGAGAACAAAGATTGTGTAACAACAGTGAAGAAATGTGTGTCAGTTAATGTAACAGTGTCCACTCACAGGTGACTCATCGACATCAAGAAAACACACAACATGTTCTCACACTGACAGTTTTATTTTTTCGTCACTTTGTTTGTGTGTTCGTTGTCACTGAATCCAAACAACAAAGCTCAAAAAGTCGTTTTTGTTTGTTATGGCAAGATTAATATCACTGTGTGAGAAATAAATAGTTATTTTATTAGCTTAGCATAAGAACCTGGAGACAGAAACAAAGAGCGAGCCTGAATTTATTTATAATGTGAAATTACACTTTTGAAGGACATTAATGAGCATCGCATTAATGTAATCAATGAGTAATCCAACAAGCTGACTTCCCGTGTCGATGCTAAGCTAACGACCTCATAGCTGCTGTTGGTTTTTAGATGGAGAATAATACTGAACAATACTGCAGGATCCAACATGGCCCCCTGTGGTAAGTTTGTCTGATTGATCTCAATTTTAAATTTAAACAACTACTGAAAAAACACACAAAGAGAATCTCAACTTGACATATATTACATTTTTGTGTCATTTAACTCCGATACTTTAGTTTTAAATAGACTTTTCAGTTTTCAATCAGTCCGCTTAATTAGATTTTTTTCACATATGTGAGTGAATCGACTTTTTTCAGACTCATTTCTCAAAACATCCTGGTTTGAATTCAGAGTGACAAACTGAACAAAAAACATATAAATCGGTCTCTTTCTTCTTCTATATATTTTTCACATAGTATTTAATCACAGCTGTATTGTTAGTGGTGTCTTACCAGTGCAGATAAAGGCTCCCAGGAGGAACGCTGCTCTGTACAGGTCCATGTCCGGCCCTGCTTCTAGCAGCTAGCAGAGGTTCCTCTTGGTGTGTTATTGGGCTCCTTTTAGCAAACAGGATGATTCAATTGTTAGTCAATCATTGGCCCGACAAGGACGACAAAAGAGCAAGAGGTCAAAATCCTTTGTTTGAAGTGATCTTAAAACGATTGAATACTTAGTTTAAATCTTACCTGACACTGTCTGCAGGCTGCGTCTCTGTCTGTGTCACTTTTTCAATCTTAGTTCTCACTTTTCTCTCAGTAGATTTTAGGAAACACCTCCTGAGCTTCGACCTCTTTAAATAATCATGTGACCTCTTTTTTTTTTTTTTAAATCAACAGAATGCCTCTTTATAACCTGTTGTGTTTAACGCGTCATCTGAGAGTTTAGTCGTCAAATTATACCATTCATGACTTTTAAATATTACTTTTTTTTTTAAAACAAACAGACCTGATTATCAATCTGATGGTAAAAACTTTGTGATCTAGAAAAATAAGATCGATACCTCTACAGTTAATCTTCAGCTAAAAGGGACCAATGCCCTCCATTGCAAACACATGATTACAAAATAACCTCCTTTAGAGCCTGAAGGGAACGACCAGCGTTCAGGCCTCAGAGTGACAACAACAACAACACATTTCATTTTACAGTAAAAAAAAAAAAAGTTTGTTAACAGCGACATCGTTTAGTGTTTCTGTGCCGTTCCAACGTCCAATAAACAGAGAGGGTTTGTCAGGAAGGGTGTAAAATAACACCGATCCGAATCCCAAACTGGATCTGTCGAGGGTTAACAACAACCACCACCAGGTGCTGTTGACCTGCAGGGTAAACTGGAGGTTTAGACTTTAGGAGGATGGACAAGATCAGAGAGGACAGACTGAGATGGTTTGGACATGTACAGAGGAGGGACAGAGGTTATACTGGACGGGTAGAACAGTGTAGAAAAAATGGACAAAGAGAGAGGACATGAGGTTAGATGGGGTGAGAGAATAGAATAGAATAGAATAGATGTGCTTTATTCATCCCAAGTAGGGAAATGTCACTGTTGCAGCAGCAAAGTACAGGCACTCTGCAAGTTCTACATATATCTAAGGTCTAAAGGGGAAATGAAGCTAGTCAGTGTAAAATTCACCAGTTACACCAATCACAGTCATTGACGGTAAAATAACGGACGTCACCATAGACTGTCTCCATGTTTGCAGCGTCACCGTCTAAATAATTCAGCTCGGTGCAGCTGACACTAGAATAAAATCTATCAGTTGAGACCAGATTGTTTTTTTGTACCAGACTGTAAACATGTATTTCCACTTCATCGGCACAGAGGAGTTTATATGAGAAACATATTTTTATGTTTTCAGAATATTAAAAAAAACACAAACTGACTCCTCTGGTTGTGTTTAACACTTTGTTGTGTCTTCAGCTCCGTGTAACACCTGTAGAGGGCGCCATCGTTCACTAACCTTGAAGAATTTCACCCCCTAAAACACCCCCCCCCCTTCCTACTTCACCAGAGCTCACAATACAGAGAATAACTACAAAAGGCGGCTCGTGTGAAAAGAAAAGGAGGACAAACGGGTGAAGTCGACGAGGATACGGAGAGAAAAAAAAACGAGTTATTGATGATGATATCTACAATTCTAATAAACTGTTCTGAGTTGGTGGAGGATTTGTGTTCAAAAGGCCACAGATATGAATGCTATCATACAGCGTGATACAGCTGAAGTGATCCTGATGAGGAGGGTTTGTGTGACGATGGCCAGAGGATTGTTGTTGTGTAATAACATTATTAAACTTAAAAACCTGGAGGCTCTTGTTGAAGCACTTAAAGTGAGAGAAGAACTTTTATTCTGTGTTATAGACTTCTGATTTAAACACACAACGTCAGCACGTTTGTTGTAATTGTGTAGCTCTCATTATATTTACATGTTAGTTTGTGAACGCCACATCAAACACAACAAAATGATCCAGTGTTACTAAATGTGTATGAAATGATTTGAATTCATCTGTTTTCAGTCAGTGGAAGATGTCAGTGAGTCACACAAAGGAGCGCAAAGAAAGAGTCTGCAGACAGATACTAATATAGGATGGAAAATATTTTGATGGGACCAGACTGTAGTTCTTTGTCTTAAATAAGAAGCATGGTGGTGGTAGTATCATGTATACTTTATTAAATATAAATGGGCATGACTGTGCCCAGAAATATTATTTCAGTCAGGAGAGACTGAACAAGTGAATTTAGTGAAATACATAATATAGAATGAGCTTTAGCGATTTAGACCCCGACGCGATGTCCTCGTCAGAAAGGGGGAAAGTGCAGGAAGAAGGGCCGTATGTGAAAACTGCCCCCCCCCCCCCAAAACAACAACATTCCCAACATTGAACAAAAGAATGTTTTTGTAACAGAATAACTGCACAAAATTAGGCAACTATAAGGTTTCTCATAAAAACACTGAACATGAACATGTTTTCACAGAACAAACAACATTTGGGTTCATAGAGTAAAACGACAACAACGACCATACAGGTGAAACAAACAGTTGGTTGGTTAGGGTTACCTTATAACTTGTTAAAGATAAGATAACTAATTTAGCATAGATTGGCTAAAGGAAAGTAAAAGCTAGCTTCCTGTTAAGACCCTCATTTATGCAGAAAATATGGCATGTCTTCATCAGATGATAGTTGTTTATTTACATTGTGGGGTTTTTGGGACTCTGGATGATTCTTAATCAAAATTCGGGCAGCCATCTTTGTCTGTAGTTTCTGAAAGACATGAAAAGGGGGGCAGAGTGAAAGCAGAACTTGTAGAGAGGCCACTGCAGGCTGAGTAAATATGAGTGCATCCACTCACTGGAGTCTGCTCCGTCCTTGCTCTGTTTGAAAGGATCTGCTGAATTTGTTCATAAAACTTTAAACTCAGATTTGACCATTTCACTGAACCAAACAGACGTTCAATGGTCTCTTCAGTTTAAACAACAAATTATAATAAGAAAAAATAAACATCCCATTTTTCTGGGATGCTCGTTCATGTCCTATTGTCTCACTGAGAGACTGCACATATGAGTTAAAGGTGGGGAGGGGGGGGGGGGGGGTGAAGGTGAAGGTCAGTCTCCACCTCCTCCCATTAAGAAGAACCACAACAATACTATCACACAGAGATGGAGGCTCTCTCCAAGGTTTGCTGCTCAATCAATACCTCATCGTCAGAAAAAAGGCTTTAAGAACAACGGCTTCAACACGAGAGGATTTGTTAATATTTTATATTACTTTTGGACCGAAACAAAACACAAGCTGTTGACTTCTTCATGGCTGCTGGACTCATGTGAGATTGTCTGAGTGATGTTATGTTTTCTAATTAGAAGAATAATACATGAGATTTGATTCACTAAATGACACAGTGCTCAACGAGGACGTCTAGTGGTCAACAAAATGAACTGCACTCAAGATTATTGGTTCATTGTTTGGGATTTGAAAGCGAACCAATCAGGTGATTCGAAGAACTCAAAGTAGTCACATGACCAAACCAAGCCTCTGCTCTGTGGTCTAGTCTACCAGAAATAAAGAAGAAGAAGAAGTTTGAAGCCGCAAAGTCGCTCACGTTATACGTAAAGTTTACAGGGTGTTAATTTTAGAAGCTGCTAAGAGTGACACTTATAGCTATAGAGCAAGTAGCATGCTAACGTCTTTGATTAATTCAGTTTAGTAAAAAATGACCGTCTTCACACCACCAGCAAATTCCAATACAGGCTAGCTATGCTCCATATCATACCAGCTAGCAAGCTAAGCTAAGCTTGTTTTGGTGTTAACAGCAACATAACATCAGGATGTTTGCTAATTATAAGCTAACTAAGCTATTTGTTTGCTTTAGCTGACACTTGTAAAAGATAAGCTAACTAACTTAGCATAGATCGGCTAAAGGAAAGTAAAAGCTAGCTTCCTCTTAAGACCCTCAAGTTTAGCCAGCTAGCTGTATGTTAGCCATGCTGCACTGTAGACATCAGAAACATTAGCTGAAGTGATAGCATGCTTTGCAAAGAGCAAGCTAACACGTTCACCTTTTAGAATATTGCTGAATTAATGTGTGTGGATATGCTAGTAGACTAAGCTAGCATACATGTAGCATCTTTATTCACGTTGTTGGAGCCCTTAAAGGGACATCGGCAAAAACAAAATGTATGTGGTGAGCACCACATGGTTTCTTCTTCTGTGCACCAGATAGTTTTTTGTCTGTAGTAACAAGATGTGATTTTGAAGTTTTTTGATATGAAACATAAATCTGTTCCTGAAATTTCATTTTTATTAGAGGATTTAATGTGTTTTTGTCAGTGTGTGTAAATTACTTTATTTGGAAACAAATCAGTGTAAATGTTTGTCTTTATGTGTCTCTCAAACAGATTCTGCCGCACTGTAATGGTAAAAATAATATTAATAAATCCTCCTCTGCTCTGTCCACAAACAAAAAATTCCTTTCTGGCTGCATAATAATTAATAATTTCCCTCCTGAAAGGTATCATGGTCATTTTGTATTATGGACATGAAAAACCTCAGTTATGGCTCCTTCAAAGTATCAACTCTTTGTGTGTGTGTGTGTTTTTTTTTTCAATTATAACCTCTATCGGACAGAAGGTCTTGGCAGATGGACGCAGAATGATGGTACATTATAACTGACAGGATATTGTTCCTTAAATTGAACACATTTTTCCTTTGATTAAAGCATCGCTTAAGTGACTTGCCCTTGACTGGAACATTGTACAGCTCTGTGGGTTTTTTAAAGGATGTGTGATTAAACAGTGCACTCCTCTAAAACTACACACCGTACAGGTATTTTCTGCTCTGTGTTTGCTGCAGGGTTTTTACAACTGTTGCACATGGATGTGAAAAATAGAGTGAGAGCGTGCTTTCACACACGGTTCACGTCTTTTTGTCTGCGCGGTGGGAAAAAAAAAAGAAGACGTGTGGATAAAAATGCTAAACAGGTTAGCGTCATTGTGTCAAACCCTTGTTGTTATCAGATAGGAGAGGCAGGCCGCCGTCCTCTTGACTGAAAAGGAAAATATTTCCTCTTTGGTTGAGTGCTTCTTGTAGAAGCCTTTCTGTCCATGTTGGAGGCTGTCAGGCCGAAAAAATAAAACATTTTCTTATTCACAGCTTCTCAACAGGCTTTGATAACATTACACATAAAGCATATTGTCGTCAATTTCTCCTTCGACACAAGAAAGACGGCTCCCTTCTTTGTCTAAAGTCCAAAATGTTACATTTATATCATCTGTTTTTTCAGGAACACACACACACACACACACACACACACACAATGCATCTCCATGTAGACAAATTGCTGCACAAAATATGCAAAAATGCAGACACACACACACAAGAGTCCAATGTACTGGGTCCAGCTGTCTCTGTCTCTGCCATTACTGTAAGAGAATACCCCCGGGCAGCGCTGCAACCCACTCCATCAATCTCTGTGTGTTTGACAGAAACTATGCCCACCTGTTCTCCCACAGTCCACACGCAGACACTCGCAGGCCGGAGCTCAACGTGCGACTTCAGGATTCAGGTTTTCTCTGCTGTCAGAATGTACAGAATGCAGCTGGAAGACACACGATTTCAATAGTTTCATTATGTGCACATTGCTGACAAAAGTATGTTTTAAACATTCATAAAGTCTGATGAAGGGTGAGGACAGTGAACACAATGAACCCTGATTATTGAAGATTAGATGTTTAAAAATAAAAAAGGGCTTTTTATTGTGATGACAAACACACAACGTTAGCTTCTAAATCCTCATTATCTGAGTCAATGAACTGTGGTGAATCAATCCACAAAGCTTCAAAAGTAAATGGACACCATGATCCAGGCTCAGGAGGTTTTTAGTGATAAAAATGGAAAAACAGACTAACTAAAGCTGCACATGGTGTCCATTTACTTTTGGCCACATAGTGGCTTTATGATGAAGTGATTTTTTTTCATCACTTCTTCCTCTGTTTGGCTCATCAGCTGCAGTGACACACATTAAGCCGGAGCAGCACACTGTGAGCTGCCTGCTGTGTATATTTGCAGCACCTCAAACTGCTGCAGCGTTTAAAAAACAGAAGGGATCGGATTACCTCGCGCTGGCTCTCAGTTTGTTTTGTCACGGCCAAGAAGTGCCACACAGACCTGCAGGCTGAGGAATGCTAAGCTGGTCCAACAGTTGTGTGAGTGCACAAGACATAACTGTCAGAGGCGATTTTCTGACTGATATCAGATTATTAATATGATTACAATGGTGGATGATGTGTTTTGTTATAGTTAGCATTTAGCCTCTTTAGCCTGTATTTGGAGTTTACATGGACTGTGATGCTGCCAACATGGTGACAGTTGAGACACACTGTCCACAGTTACAACCTGTTTGTGCTTTACAGGGTCACAGGGAGAGACCTGGTCCAGCCTGGACGAGAGGCGGAGACACCTCGGAAAGGAAACGCCTCAGCAAGACATGTAAGTATCCTCTAAACCAGGGATGGGTCCTCAAAGGGCCGCAGGTTTTTATTCCAACCAAGCAGCAGCACAACAGATTTGACTAATTCAATCAGCTGGTCTCAGTCTTCAGACAGCTGATTGGTCAAACTGTGTCCTCTTGGCTGGTTGGAACAAAAACCTGCAGCCCTTTGAGGAACATGTTGCCCATCCATCCTCTAAACCCACTTTGTCCATCTGCCATGTGTCCATCACAGGGCAACATGCAGACACCTCAGAGTCACAGGAGGGACTCAGACGTCAGCCGGAATCGAACCGGGAACCTTCCCTCTGTGAGACATGGAAGTATCCAAATAATCCCATTTGTTTTTCCTCTATATGTGACTTGCTGTCACCAGGTGTGTGTGTGTGTGTGTGTGTGTGTGTGTGTGTGTGTGTGTGTGTGTGTGTGGTTGGGTCCCGCCTCTCCTGGACAGGCTCACTTTGCAGGACAGGATTGTTTTCATTGAAAGGGCAGCGCTTACATTTGGAGCAAAACACCCACCGTCTTCATATAAACGTCCGCAGGTGTGATTTCTTAAAAGATTAAAGCTCCGAACCGTCTCTGCAGGTGGCGGGATTTGAACCAGTGATCTAACCTTTAGGCTACTGCTGAAAAATACTTCAGACAAAAGACACCAAATCCTTTTAAACTCCTTCTTTTTACTGAACTTTTTTTTCTTTTCAGCACAGTCATAGATCACCTGTCCAACCAGATTCACTCGTCTTCACACCTCACCAATCACTCTTCATCCTCCTCCTCCTCTTTGCTTGTTTGGTCCTCAGCTCCATTAAGAACACACACACACACACACACACACACACACACAGAGAGACCCTGAGGTGCTTGCTAATGCTTGTGGGATTCAGGCAGGAAATGGTCCTGAGGTTTAAAGAGGAAGGGGCTTCACGGTGAGTCTCCTCTCAGGTTACCTGTCCAGGTAAGTCTGTTTGTTTAGCGCTACCTCCCAGCTCTCTGTTAAAGTGTGTGAGACTCTGTTGACATTTGAAAGAGGTGATACCTAATCCGACTATTGTGGGAGACCCTGCACACCTACACACACACACACACACACACACACACACACACACACATTCCTAAGAGCAGCAGTTTGTCTTCTGTCCGTCAGAATGTTTCCTGGCAGACGCAGGACACCAGGCGTCCGTCCCCTTACAGATAAAACTACAGCCATCGATGGGCTCCATCTATCGTCCCAGATAAGACTCGTCAATGTGATGTTGGCAGAAGTTCAGGTGCAGCTGAGGCCGAGCTTTCACTGCCTCTGAGAAATATACAGACAGCTGAGCCGGGAGACGACCGGCTGGCTGCTTCTCAGGACCAAATGGAAAGACTGAGGACAAAACCCTGCTGCTGTTCCACACTTACACCATTATCATAGCATGAGCTCTCTGTTTGTTAGCTTTGTAGCTTAAAGGTACAATATGTCAGAAATCTAAAGCTGTAAAATCCCCTTAATATGTTACAGAGACTCTGGAATAATCTTCATATAACAAACTGAACTCACCAACAACAACAGTACAGACAAAATATTCACATTAAAAAAATCATGTTGATGTTTTGAAATCATGTTTTGTCATGAGGCTCCGCCCACCGTCGTCTACAAATCACTGCAGTCAGTAGAATCTCAGCTGCAGGTTGACGGTTTACGACTGAGCTACGATGGTGGAGGCAACGAAACCTAAAAGAGCTCCAATCACAAAAAGATAAAGATGGAGGCAGAGCGAGGGTCTATATAGGAGATGAACGCAATGATTAGCAAACAAACGATGAACTTACAGCGTAGGATTCGTCGCTCGCCAT
>JAVQJX010165403.1:0-11106 GCA_036025115.1 Ambassis agassizii
TAAATTATCGGAGACTTATTTTCATCCTTCTGATACGATTTCAACAGACAGATATGTAATTAAACTTCCACATCCAGCTGCTTTTCTCTCATATTATTGCTTTTCTGAAACTGTCCTTATGACAGTCAAGTGAGAAGCATTTCATGCAGACTCTCTCAGTATATACACAGTTGGTGTGTCTGTTACATACGGCCTTGCAGAAAAGACGCATCATTATCCATTGCATGCATGCAGTCACTGTGGTGGACATACATCATATACAGCCAGAATGAAAAAACTCATTCTCATGTGTCAGCCACATCTGGCATCCAGATGTGCTCTTAATCTAACAGATGCCCTCTACCACACCTTAAACACTTACTTTATATTCAAGACATTAAAGTGTTTTTTAAAAAATCTGCACAATCGTAATCAATTACCACATGTATGCCAATGAAAACCATTAGCCGGTAATTTTATTTCTCTTTTTTTGTTCTTCATTACCACATCCTCATATCCTGTGTGCTCTTAGGCGTTTGGCAAATGCTTCTTACACGCTTCAAATCTTTCAGCTTACAGATTTTGTGCCTGAGCATGTCTGTAATGAAAAAAATCATTCATGTTCTGATTGCAGAACATCTTTTGAACAAAGTACATTTCCATGATGAATCACTGAGATTAACATGCATGAGTAAAGAAAGCAAGCAAAAAGAATTTACATTACAAATACCTGATGTCGCCAACCAGCAGAGAATGAGACTAATACATGATGATTATGAGAATACACAAACAGTTGATTCACAGTGGAAATAGCTTGATGATAATGTTAGCAAGTCAGAGACAAACAGCTAAAAGTCATGCAGACATGCAAATAGGCAAGAAATCAATGTGACAACAACAGGGAGGATCCTCAAAAGTATGTCTGAATATTCAAGTTAATAATGAGCAATAAGCTACAGAATAATGTAACTAGTAAAGTCACAAATATCACTTCAGCTGGAATTGTCATCACCATTGATGGCACACATGCAAAAGTGACAAGTGAGGTCTGACATTGCTAAGACTAATGTATACATGGCTCATCTTCTGTTATTGGATTATTTGATTATTTCTGCAAAAAATGAGAGCAATGCAATGAAAAACTGTGGAAATACATCATACAGCATAGAAAGCATAGGACATCCAGAGGAGACCCCATCACCATACAAACAGGGACATATAGTTATTCATGTGCAAATGGCCGTGTGTGTGTGTGCGTGTGTGTGTGTGTGTGTGTGTGTGTGTGTGTGTGTGTGTGTGTGTGTGTGTGTGTGTGTGTGTGTGTGCACTCCTCTGATACCACCCAGACAGACAGACGGCAGACATGAACTTTAACACAGTAGTCTGGGAGCGCGGCAGCCTCCTTTCTGGGCACTGGGCCAATACAGTAAGGGGAAATACCTCTGAGGCTATCGCAACTGTGCTCTATAGCATGATCTACAACTGGGCCACATCAGTTCTCAGCACACAGCGACACAAAGAAGCCATTCTTTTGTCTTTAATAACAGGATTTCTTATTATGATTTTCATAATATTAATCCCCCATTTCTCAAGGAGGGGCAGATTAATTACAATGACTGGTTCTGGGTGAGTTTCATGTGTGTGGTCCTGAACTATCAGGCAGCTGAAGTGAAGATGAGCATCCAAGCTGCCAAAAAGCATACATATCTTTTTTGTAAAGCTAATCAAGAGTCAATACACCAATCCTTGATTAGATTTAGCTCCATTGTCTTGATGTGAGCAGTGTAGCTGTTGTTCATATATAGATTAATGTAACCTTTTGTCTGGGGCGGAGGAAAAAAAGCAGAAAAAAAAGCAGGAAAAAAAATGTTTGATTTGTTTGCAGTGTGTTGTGTAAGACAGAGACTCATCAAGGTACCAGTGACCTTGTTTAAAAAGTTGTTTATGTGTTCATGAAAATTTCAGAGGTCACTGTTTATCTCTCACCATTCAATTATCAATCACTTAGGCCAACAAGCATGAAATCTCTGTGTGGTCTTTGACTCAGATCTGAACAGTGAGGACCAAATGTCATGAAACAGCTGCTATTATAATCCAGTGCTCCAACCAGGAGCAGAAGAAAAGAACGTATTACACCTGTTTAAATGTCCTTACACTGACTGTCTGTCAGTTTCCGTTATCATTCTGTATAGACTGTACGTGAACCAGCACCAGTTTGTCCCAGAAAACTGCTGGTGAGGAAGTGTTCAAATTTTGCCAATCTGATAAATTATTGTCACTTTTTATCCAAATTTCATCTTTAATCTCATTTCTGTATCACTCACCCACTTGCTGTGTGCTTTATCATCTGCAAAGCACTTTAAACTCCACTAAAGCACCATACAAATAAAACTTCATTGATTAACTGATAGACTGATGTATCTTTGACATAAGAAGTCTCGTGTACATGTCTCGTGTATGTACATTTATGGACAGAGCAGGTTTGTTGCACTTTCATCCTCATAACTCACTGTCGGTGTATTTGTGGTGTCTAAATGAGCGGTCAGATTCACATGTTCAGGTCAAGTACTGTAAATAGCGAGGTCAGATATGTGATCCCTCTGGGATCCTTTTTTTTTCCACAACACTTTTAACAACGTTGTTATGTCGTAGTCCTGTGCTAATGTTAATGCTTCGTTTATTGACAATGGAAAGTGTGAAACAGTCAATCAATTAGAATTTAAGCTGCACATAAATCTTAAATGCTGTGTGGTTATGTCTCTACATAAAGGGGCCTGTAAATAAGCAGAGAAAGCCACGTTCACAAGACTTAGTCCTCCTCCAGCCCCCAGCCAAATAAATCACACTTTCTCTGACCTTTGTAGAGTGCTGACACATAAATTTGTTCTAGAAAATAAAGACAAAAAACAGAGACTTGAGTGTTCCTCTGCACAAAATCCCACACCACCAAATAACGGCTGAACATGTATTATGTCAGATGTGACCCTTTCTCATGGGATGTTACACTGCTGAGACTGTGGAATAAATGTCTCACGTCACTGCTTCACCCACACAGTGTCTGTTCATGACTGAATATCACAGTGGGAAATCTACTTTAACATGCCCATGCATGGATAATATGCAGGTTCCTCATTATATCAAGAAATAAAATCTAATATGTAATTTTTGGACGACCTTTGCTGGCACCAGTTCATATTTCTTCCTCCTACATACATTCATACATGCACCTATAGGGTTGTCTCATTTGGCTGCCACAGTATGGTCATAATGTATGATTTAACATGGTTATGGTCTGGCACTGTGGAGCGCTTAAAGGATGATTATTATTTCATATTTCACAAAATATATGGTATTAAACTCAACAGCAGTGTTATGGTTATTGGCACACAACAGCAAATCAGTGCAGCCAGACTCTGTTTTTATCACTTATGTCCTGAAATGTCCACGGACATTGATGGAGTCAGTTTTAAAAGGCATGTTTTGTTTTTTTCTTCTGCGTGCAGATCCCTTATTTAATCAAAATAAGTATAATGTTCTCAGTCTGCCATATAAAGAGAATGGAGCGGACACTGTGGACAGACAGTGCTGACCTACAGTAATTTTGACCTTTTTTGCGTTTTTTTGCATTGCATGCTATTTGATTGTCTCTCATTAAGTTCCAGTGTCTATCTACAATGTACAATTATTTTGAACTATCAGTGACCATCTGTCAGAAGACAAACGTTACTTTCATATTGTCATTCTGATCATCTTTAACCTGTTCACAGAGATGCACTAGACCTACTATAACATTCATTGATTGATTGGTTATTCATTGTGTAACTATACAACATCACCAGTTTTCTGTAATGCCTTTGATCAGGAATCAGGAATTTGATATTGGTGGTTAATCCTCTGAATTTCTGTGAAACCGGATGATCTAAGAGTTCTAGTTAGAGCATACGAAATGTGGGAGCAAATGTCAAAGCAGATTCTGCGTACCGCTTCAGGGCCGTTACTTCACAGTCCACACATGGTGCTTTGGACAAGCTCCAGTTCAAATGAAATCAGGTCAGGATTTTCTCTCTCGCTAGGAAACCTGCAGAGCCAGCAAAAGAATTGGTCATAGCTGGATAAACAAAGCACACCAGCAGCAGCAGCTCTGGGAAAGACTTGGCTCCAAAACCACCAAACAGAGGAACTGAGTCAGCTGGGGGTTCAGCGTGCCATTCTTCATTTTAGAACTGATCTATCAAGACCAACACAATGCGGGGTCCGTATCATCAGCCTGTTTGGAGTTTTGTCTATTTACATATTGGCCAAAAATCATAAATCATGCATCTCCAATAGACATTATGGTAGGCTTTCTATATAAAGTGAGACAGCAGACATGTCAAGCTGCTGCCAAAAGAAGGCAAAATGATTAATTAAACACATCCAAATAATATAAAATGAGCTTTAATCATAGCCAGGCTGGCTGTGCTGTGTAATGCTTGTGGCTCACTTTGTGAGCTCTTTCAGCTCACCTCCTGCCTTCTTATCGCTGCTAAGTATAGTCCTGGTTTCCTCTGTTTAAATCCATAGCCTAATAACATTGGCCTTGGGGGTGCCTGCCGGACTGTCGGGGAGCAAAGTGCTTCACGGGGCTGGAGATAACACAAGTTATGTATTATTTATCCAGGACTTCCACGTGTGCTGTCTCGGGGATGGTCTGAGTTCAGCTGTCTGATTGGACACACCTTCTTCTCCGCTCACGCCTTTGCCGTCTCATCCAGGATGGGCGGGACCTGCGCTGCTGTTACAACCATGATTGGCCCAGAATAAGAAAATTTACAGCTTTTTTTTTTTGCTCGGGTTCGAGGAGCGGGTCGCGCGTTATAAATACAGCCTCCATCCGCGGAAACAAAATGAGCACCGACATCCGAGAGACCCGAGTCTGGCCACTGCTCCATGATCTTTGTGAGAAGGATGTTGCAGCAAGCTCTTAGAGTGTCCGGCCGGAGCGCCTTCCCACTGATCAAGTGGATGGAGAGGTGGGCCGAGGGCGCAGCAGCAGCGGCGGCCGGTCCGGAGGGGACCAAACAGCAGCAGGCAGTGAAGACTCTGGAGCAGATGCCCGGACCGTCTGTGGCCAGCTTCGCCTGGGACTTATTTGCCAAACGGGGTCTGTCACGGCTGCACGAGTTACAAGTAAAGACAATGAATGCGTCATATTTACAAAACTTCCACTTTTAATGGATCATTTTTTTCATTATTATTTGTGTCTGGATATATTATAATTAGAATCAGTCAAAGATATTATTATATTTGTCTGTGAGCTACTGATAGTTTCCTGTTTGAACAGTTACTAATTTAGGTTTGATATACTTGTCCCTCATAAATATGTGTGATTAAGTGATTCCCTGTCTGTAAATCATGAACATGTCTTTAGATACTGCATGTATATTCTCAGTGTATTTGCTTCAGGATGGCGGATGCATTCATTCAACCATCATCTATCCACACTCTGTATAAAGTGATGCATCACTCACTGACAATAATCTAATCATCAGTGCATTAAAACGCCTACAGGCATCTTTAGTCCTGCACCGAGATGATGCCCCTCATCTCATAGCCTGCCGGGTTGTTTTAACCCTTTGTTTGTGCACTCAGCTGGAAGGAGTGCAGCGCTACGGCCCCATGTGGAAGGCAAGCTTTGGTCCCATCCTGACAGTCCATGTGGCTGATCCGGCACTCATTGAGCAGGTCCTGAGGCAAGAGGGTCAGCATCCCATGCGATCTGACCTGTCCTCCTGGAAGGACTACAGGAAGCACAGAGGGTATCACTATGGACTCCTGACATCGTGAGTGTCACCGTGTCTCCATCAGTAGCCCCATACACACACACAACACTTTGAATTATTTACTCTTTCTCTTATTTACAGTAGACGTTTTACTGTACCCACAGCTACATGCCAGTGTTAATTTGCTGTGTGTGCTTGCAGAGAGGGGGAGGAGTGGCAGGCAGTGAGAAGTCTCCTGGGGAAACACATGCTGCGGCCAAAGGCGGTGGAAGCTTATGATAAAACCCTGAACAGCGTCGTCAGTGACCTCATCGCCAAACTGCGGCTCTGCAGACGTCCTCAAGGCCTCATCACAGACATCTCCAGCGAGTTCTATCGCTTCGGCCTTGAGGGTAAGCTCTCGTGTTGTCTCGAGGAGCAGCGATGTCAAACATCACCGCATGTAAACATCGGTAATTAGTGCCAGCCGCAAGCAGGGATGTTCTGTGACGTCACTGACATTTTAAACATACGTGCCTGTCAAAGCCTAATATTTTCAACATTTCCAACCTCCATCTCACCTCTACCAGTTATGTGGAGCAGACACATTTTCTCAGCCTAAATACAGTGTTGATTAAACGACTGTGTGGTCGCATGTAGGCTTCCCAAATATTTACAGTACTGTCATCATGTCATCATGACTTTTTTCTGTGCTGCTGAGTGAAAGGAGCATGTAGTCAATCATATGGATTTCACTTGTCTGTATACTTCTGATGCATTCATATCAAAAACTCTTTTTTCTTCATTGTCATTTCTGCAAGATCTAGGACAGGATCCTAATCTTCTAACTTAGTTCCATTTAGCAGTCTCTATGACATCTTTGGAGAAGATCGTTCTCACTTTGTCTCCTTCTTTTCACCATGCAGGTATTTCTTCGGTGCTGTTTGAGTCCAGAATCGGATGCCTGGATGAAGTTGTTCCTGAAGAGACGGAACGTTTCATCCAGTCAATCAACACCATGTTTGTGATGACTCTCCTCACCATGGCCATGCCAGGCTGGCTGCACCAGTTGTTCCCTAAACCCTGGAATGTGTTTTGTCAGTGTTGGGACTACATGTTTGAATTTGGTAAGTTGTTTCTCCCTAATATGGTATCCTATCTGAATGTAATAAACACTGCTACTTTACAATAATACTTAAGTAAGACAATATGACCAAAAAATGACCTTCAGCATTATATTTTTGATAGCTGGAAGAGGCTCTAGCATCTTTCGTGATCCTGTAGTCCAGCACAGAGCGGGTTAAAGCGATGGATGATGTTTTCATTATTTAAAAAACATGTTCCAGCAGAGATTTAGCAGATTAGCAGAAAATATTATAAACAAGCTTCTGAACTTAAACATGAGTTACAAGCTAAAACTACAACATGGAACCAAAACAAACATGGAGGTGGAGCACGTCTCTCCACACTTGATGTAATTATTTCCCCTTAGTTTCCTCACTTCTTATTGGCTGTCACTGGTTCCCTCAACACGGGGCCGTCATCCCACTCGCTCTTCCAGCACATTAAGACATCCGAGACATCAAACATGTTTAAAATAATCACGTCGGTTCAAACTAGATCAGGAAGCAGGAGATTAAAGTCTTTAACCCTCACGCACTACAAGATGATCTGCACTGAAAACAGCGTGAAGTCTTTAACATCAGTCATGCAATTAATGTGTGGTTTGAGGCACTTTATAAGAAGGAGGAATTGATCTTACTAAAAATGACACCAGAAAGCTCACAACAGACTGCTGTGCCTCTGCACGCCTGAGTGAGTCACTTGATCTGCATTTCCACTCTTCCTGCTGTTCTCCTCTGCAGCAAAAGGTCACATCGACCAGCGTCTGACGGCGGAAGCAGAGAAAGTTTCCCGCGGAGAGAAGGTGGAGGGCCGTTATCTCACCTACTTCCTGTCTCAAACCGGGCTGCCTATGAAGACTGTGTACAGCAACGTCACAGAGCTGCTCCTTGCAGGAGTTGACACTGTAAGGATGGTTCTCCTGTCATCACTGCTTTAAATCAAACGGGGAGTTAAAATGTCCTCCTCTGTGTTGTTTCAGATCTCCAGCACCATGTCCTGGTCCCTGTATGAGCTGTCCCATCACCCAGAGGTGCAGGCCGCACTTCGTGAGGAGGTGCTGACTGTCATGGAGGGTCGGAGGATACCAGAGGCTGCAGATGTTGCCCGCATGCCTCTCCTGAAGGCCACAGTCAAAGAAGTGCTGAGGTACAGTTCAAAAATGACTCAGTCATCTCAAAACGTCACATTTAACATTAGTTACATCATTATCAAACTTTTGCTTTTCAGGTTGTATCCTGTTATTCCTGCTAACGCACGAGTCATTACAGAGAGAGACATCCAGGTTGGAGGCTACCTTATCCCGAAAAATGTGAGTCTGAATAACACCTATCCTGTAGACTTGAATTTAAAGGGACCTTTTTCTGAGCTGTATAAGGTAGTTAATCTTCCTAATTAGGAAAAGCAGACAAAAAAATGACGTCATATTATACCTATAGTAACCAGACTCCACTGACAAAAACAGTAACTTTATGAAATGTCCCGTTCAGACTTTGCTGTGAATGAAGCAGTGTAATGTGTTCAGCACATACCTGATCATTTTCAATTCTTCCCATCCAGACTCTGATCACCCTGTGCCAGTTTGCAACATCACGGGATCCAGCTGTGTTTTCCAATCCCGATGAGTTCCAGCCCTATCGATGGTTAAATAAGGAGCAGAATCATCACCCGTATGCTTCCATACCGTTTGGAGTGGGGAAGCGCAGCTGCATCGGGCGACGTATTGCCGAGCTGGAGCTCTACCTGGCTCTGTCCAGGGTGAGAAGAACACAGATCGTTTGTAATATCACAGTCACAGCGTACAGTGCAATCAGCTGTAACAGAAGTAAACATTTCCTGCTTATGCACAGATTATTAGCTTTGTTTACTAAACAACAGGAGGTGTGCTGTTTAATGCAGTTTGTTGGAAAACCGCAGCGCGCCTGATAAATCCCCTTACTGAGTTAATCCAACAAATTGAAAGAAGGAGCTTTAAGCAATTGTGCAAATCCAGTTTCTAATGAATTAATTTGATCACTTAATCCAGGGATTTCCTAGTCAATACCCAGAACTTTATACACAGATTTCCATCCCATTTCTTAACCTGTTTCCTCTGTTTCTGGTCTCATTAGATCCTTTTGGAGTTCGAAGTGAAGCCGGACCCAGAAGGGGTTTCCGTGAAGCCCATGACACGGACTCTTCTCGTTCCTGAAAGTGTCATCAACCTCCAGTTTATTGAACGATGACCTACTCTCCTGAGCTGAACAGTTACATGAACGTGAGCCCCTCTGCTGTGGGGAGAACTGGCAGGCGGCGTTATCACAGGTTTCAGCTGCATGCGGCGACCTTCAGCCCTCCACACAGCAGAGACCATAGCCCTCTTTACCCACAACCTTGTGTGTTCACAGGTCGATGTGGGAGAAGGACATATGAGAAAGAGGCTGACAGCTCATCACTGAGTGTAACAGCTCAAGCTGCACTGTGTTTTCCAAGAACACCAGTGTGCTTATTTTCTATGAGTACAAACGGTCTCCTCTGCCTGATTCAGACCATGTTATGTTTTCATGGAATTTGACACAACATGGTCTTATACAAAGCACATGTCTTCGTAGAATTTTGTGCACAACACCTGCCACTTTTAGTATGTTATGATCACGCAGACATAACAAGAGCATTCATATCCACTGTACTGTCTGAGTCTGAGAAGAGCCTTCGCCAAGTGGAGCCACTGTGTCTAATACCTCCTGCCCTGGTTGAGCTCCTGTGAGAGTGTTGTGTTTGATATCATTTTATTGATTACAAAGCGTGTGTGTTTTCAGGAAAACCTCATAGTGAAAAAAAAGGCAGCTGCTGACATAAATCCTGTGTAGGAACACATCGTGCCACTGAGATCCCAGCACAGACTGCTCTGCACTCAGGCTTTGTAAATCTGTCTGTACAGCACAATACAAGTTTTGTTGTCTTTTTTTTTTTTACTGACTTACATCATTTTGTAAATAGTAGAGTTCAAGATGAACACTGTATTTATTCTAATTTAATATGTTTTACAACGGTTGCTGTAAATGTCAATAAAATGCTAAAGTTTGATATTTATTATTTATGAGGAAAATATTCCACAAAATTATGTCTCACAGGTGATCAAAGGTTTTTCTGATTGGTGTTACATCAATGTAAGGGAACACCCACATGGATAAAATGAAATTCTGTGCTTTAAGTGTCCTTCTGCAGACCATTGAAGATCAGAGATGCACATGGCAGAAATGGTACTAAACTGAGAGAAATGCTTCTTCTGTTGCCCTGCACTTACTGCAAGGCCCGTGGAAATTCTATAAAGTGGAAATGTTTCACATTTTAGTGGAAATGTTGTAGACGTTTCGATAAAAGAAATAATATACAATAACCAGTATATGGTCTAGTCAACATAATTCTTATAAACTTTAAGACTGTTAAACTGACAGTACCGTCAGTGGGGGACTTGAAGATGGATGCATTTTTTTTCTGCAAGGTAAAAAAAACACATATGTTGTCACATAAAATACTATACTTACTAACATATAAACGGATAAATCTATAAATACAAAAAAAACATTCATGAAGACAAACCACTCACTCTGTGGTCGCTGTGTGTCTTCCCTTCGTCCAGCAGGGGGCGGTACTGCACCGCGAAGCTGTGGAATCCACTACTCACAGGCTAAGCGGCTAATGCTATCAAGGCATACGTGTAATCGTTGAGTTAGCCATATAGCCGAGGCAACGATGTGTAGATAAAAAGACGTACACCGATTATAGAAAGTCTACTTAACGGATCAAACGCCACAACGAGAAACAGTGGGAAAGGTGAGTCTCAAGACAGCGCAGCTAGTTAATTTAACCTGTTCTTAACCAACGCTAGCTGTCGCAAGAACGCGGTTAGCTAAGCTAAGCTAATGTAATGCTAATCAATGTAAACTGACATTTGGCCAAGTTATGTATATATCCACGTAGGCTATAGTGCAATAATATCTATGTAACTATATTGCCAACCACAGTTCTTCTTCATAGTATGTAATATATTATTTTAAAGACGGAAAGAGATGGCCTGTGGCTAACGTTACATGTAAACAATAGCATTGTAGTGCTAGCTTTAGTGCAACTAAAAAGATACCCTGTGCCACAAACACACTGCTCCTTAAAATTGTCTCAAATCTTCAAATTGAGACAGCATTGAATGCCTGTGGACGCTGTTGTTTTGTTTTACTGTAATCCTATGATTTCAATATTAGTTCAACTAACTGTAATATCAGTT
>JAVQJX010165464.1:0-10611 GCA_036025115.1 Ambassis agassizii
GTCAAATTCTGGTCAAAAGGGTTTGTTTTTTATTCTTAAAAATAGTCTCAAAATAGGATTTATTGTGGGCTGCTGCATTCTTTTCTTTCTTTTTTTTTTAAAACTGTTTTCTTGTAGTAGCTGCTGTTGTCGTAGTAGCAAAGATCCCTTATACTATTGGGCATGGATGTCCAGGCCTTGTCCTCCAGTACTGGGGTCAATGGAAGTGAGCAAAGGGGGTCTCTGTGCAGACATGGTCATTCCTGGGTGTGGCGACGGTCCTCCGTGCATCAGCATGGCGTGGTGAGGGTGATGGTGAGGGTGGTGGCTGTGGGGATGGTCGGATAGGTAGGCGTGGAGCGGGGGTCCGTGTCGAAGCTGGGATGGGTGAGAAGTCATCTGATGAGGATTGGCAAAGGTGGGTGGGGCCATGCTCATGCCCATAGGACCGCTCTGAGGTACATAGTCCCCTGGCATGCCTGGCAGACCTGAGAGGAAAGACAGAAAGAGAGGAATGTTGTTATACAGTCAATAAAACTGCGTTCTCTCTGCTGCTTTGACATGCTCCTTCTTCATTAACGGGTCTTAATTCGATTTAAACTCAACAAAGGGCTGAGCAGATTTTATGATGCTGCGTCTGTGACTACAGAGCTTTTAGCTACTGAAAGTAAAGAGAGACATTATTGCACTGGGCTATTTTGGGCTATGGTGAGTGGTTTACAATGCCCAATAGCGTTGTGGTCAGGTCTCAGGTTGGAAAATGATCCTCAGTCATCCGCAGACACTGTAGTCCTGGAGGATGTGAGGAAAACCAAGCAGGCGTATTGATGTGGAGAAGTGCTAATACTTTTACAAGTGGAACAGTCAATTCCCCAGCTGAATTTAGTGACAAACCGAACAGGCGCTCACTCTCATGGGGATGTTGCCTCTGTGAGCATATTTGATTTAAAATCCCTTAAAGAAGTTGTTAAATAATTGAAGACTCGGTTAGTTGTATCAGCGAACATTTAAGGCTTGTTTCCACCCCTGAATGAGAACATTCCAAGCAAAACAAAGTGACCCTCTTGGAGGCATGGAGTGTGGGTTTTTTTGGAGAAAAACAGAGAAACAAAGATGAAAAGGAAGCAGAGGGAGAAAGAAAAGGAAAAGGCAGAGGAGGTATGTTGATGTCCCTCAAGATGGACTCTGCTTCATATGTGTGGAGACCTCAGCATGCTGGCATCTCTCACACTGTGACAGGACCCAGGACACAGAGTTAGCTTAGCAGTGCCAGTGTTTGGCTGTTCACATGGCTGTTTGTTGTAATCAGAAAGGAAGGAGATGGGGGAGTTACGTGGGGGGGTCTGGAGCCTGGGACTGCAGTATGGGAACATGACTGGTCTAGAGGACTGGACCTTGGGGAGAGACGAGTGAGCAAAGAGGTCCTGCTGGAGCCAGGGGGCCTGGGTCTGGGATTGGGTCTGGGCTAGCCTGCTTTGTAATGTGAACCCCTGGGGGATTAGAAGCTGTAATAGGAGGGGAGAGGTCGCTACAAGGTCACTAGGCATGCTCACTCTCTGCATTCCTCCACCTTCGTACACTGCAATTAAGAAATTACACTGGAGGGCCCCGGTGAGGGGAGAAAGAGGAAGACAGAAAGGAGAGAGTTACAGCAAAGGCCAAGATTAATGAGCAGTCTCACTGGATGAAAGCTGTACCATTTACTAATACTCCCTTGCTATGTCAGTTCATTTCAAATGCAAGTGTTTGTCGGAGCAGGTCTCTTAAAACCTCACTACTAGGGTCATAAAATAAATAAATCATTCAGGGCGTTAGGGTATGATGGGTGCCCTCACCTCCCTATAACCTAGAGCGGCTCCTGTTAAAAGGCCCGGCAGATGTTTTTGACACTGTAAGCTGGTAATCTCTAGTCTTGTAAGCTGCAGTCATTCTGTTAAGTAGATCTGAGACCCCCCTCCTTTATTAACAAGAGTGGTAAAACCATTCAAAGACAATAACTAAGGACAGACTGGGCCTCTCTCTCTCTCCCTCTCTCTCTCTATTGCCATCTTTGCATGCCTGCCTCCCTGTGCACTTCTGTTATGGCACAGCAGCCTGCTCAATGACTGGCCATAATTAAGTACCAAATATACCATATTGTGTGGCTGTGTAATCAAATCAAGAGAGGATAATATTCCTCTGTATTAAGCTATTAATGTAATTGGTCATGAAGCATAAAGTATGTTACGTAATTAAATAGTCTCAAAATTATATAGGCCTATATTAAGAATTAGCCAACCTGAGCAAATGTTGTCTCTGTGTGGCTGTTTTAGGGAACATTGCTTCCTGATTTTCACTTTTTTTCCCCCTGCTGCCATTAACAAAGACAGGAGGGGATGAGAGAAAATGTGTGAGAGACAGAGAGAAACAGAGGAAGAGAGAGAGAGAGAGAGAAGAAGCAAGGAATAGAAGGGTGAAATGATCTTTGTCGGCAGAATTGCCGCTGTGACCCTTCGGAAAATCCAGCCGCCATTTACATATAAAGGGTTCTTTTAATCAAGGTAAGTGTTATTATATTGTGCCTCATTGGGCAAGGGAGTTTAGGTGTTAAATAAAATCTCGTCTGCCCTGCTGCCTTTGGGATGTGATATGTCTTGATTTTTCAAATGTCAGCACTGTGGAAGAATGGCCGGCTTAATCAGACTGCAGCCATTTAACTGTAAAAGGATTGTGTGTGTGTGTGTGTGTGTGTGTGTGTGTGTGTGTGTGTGTGTGTGTGTGTGTGTGTGTGAGAGAGAGAGAGAGAAAACACAGTGACACAGTGTATGTGTGAAAGAGATTCCTTCCCTTTAGACACAGTGTGAACGCTTGTGTCTGCAGCCTTATAAATTTATCTCGCTGTCTCCCTCTAGTCTGTGAGTCTCAGGTCAGTCACTGGCCCCCGCCCCACCTTAAATCGTCTCCCTCCAGTAAAAAATAATCAAAACACACAGCCCCCCCATACACTCATTCCACCCTTTACACAGCTCAAACCAAACCCCCAGTGAAGGATCGGCCATGTCACCCACGGCCCGTATATCTCGCTCAGGGACTGTAATGTACTGCGGTGTTCCCGTCTTTGCATATAAGATAATTTGGGCATCAATCCTTCCCCAGACAGATTTATGTCACTCGGAGGACAGTTTCACTTCTCCTTCTTTATCGCTTCACTGGAGCCTGCTTAATTTCTCCCTGTCAGCCCCTTCCCCAGGAGATGTTATTTTTTCCCTAAATGTCCAACATTTGCATTGGCTGTCCAAGATGAGGAGAGTGATGGTGCTGTTGTGATAAATAAATTTGTGCATGCCATGCCAGGTTTGTTTCTTCTGTTGTTGTTGTTTCTGTTGTCTGGCGCCACAAGTTGGGACCTCTCTGTCCCAGGATGTTTCCCTCTATTCTCAAGCCTTCACTTCATCGTCTGACACCCCCTCCTCTACCCTTAAAGCATCCTATTAAAACAGCCCTGACAGTTTGTTGCCGAGGAGTATGAGGTCAGAGCCTGATGTAAAATTATAATGGATAACAAGAGGTTGTGGTGGCGAAGTGAGAGAGCATTGTGGATGGGAAAAAAAATAAAGCCCCAAAGGTGTATAAAAAAAAGACAAGGAAAAGAGCCCAGTACTTACTTCCCCCTTTTTCTTTGCGTTTACAAGATGGAGGTTACATGTAGTGCCATTGCCCATCCATGCCCATATTCATCCCCATTCCACTCATAGGCCCTAGAAAGAGGAGATAAATGCCAGAAAGGGGTCAGCAGGAGTTTGAATTGCAGAGGGGTCAGAGCAGACCCGCTGACAGACAAGATGAGGTTGGTTAGATTAAGATGGAAAATGATAAGGGAGGAGAAATGTGAAGGTGTAAGGGAAGGTGTGTTTGCATTGCATCCCTTGTTATGATTTGGTAGTGGTGAGCTTGATTAAAACAACAAGCAAGACAGGCAGGTATTTGGGGGATGGTGAGGGAGCTGTTATTAGAGAGTCATGTTATTGTGGTACACAGTTAGTATTTAGGAACCTTCTCCGTGCTGAGGTGGCCAAATCTCATGCTACAGACAAGAGGATCAGGACTGATCAGGGCTATGATAACCGAGCGTGAAACTTGGTAAAGCAGGCATAATGGTGGGGGAGTTTGGGTGGGGGAGAGGAGGAGAGATGGACAATCTTACCAGCTGGTCGAATCCCCATGTGTTGCTGACCGTCCAGTACGAAGCTGCCCATTGGCTGGCCCTCTGGACTGTACGCTGCTCCTTGGCTCACTGAAGGATCAAGAAGAAAACCTGATTGTAGTCAAAACGTGGACATGAAAAAGGGAGGGGAGGGGGAGGGGGAGGGGGGTGGGGGGAGAAGAGAAAACACACCAGACAATCAGCAATTGTCCCAGCTCCAGCCCAAACATACTGTAAGACATTGTGCTCATGTTTGTGGACCACATTGACTGACGCGTGGCATGCAAACACGCATACAGTAGGTCCTTATGCATGCAAGCACAAGCACACACACACACACACACACACACACACACACACACACACACACACACACACACACACACACACACACACACTTGTGCGTACACGCAGCCAGTGTCATTCAAAACCACACTCACAGGAGATACATTGTTCTCTAACAGAGAGAAGAAAACATGCAGTTTGACAGGATGAGAAGAATTTCTGCCATGGAAGGCAGTTCAGCCAGTCAATAAGTAAGCCAGGCTCATATGTAGAGAAGAACATAACAAAGAATTCATAACATTAAGATAATCTCAAAACTGTCAAATCATTCCATGTTATGATTGATTTCCTTGAGTATCTGTCATGATACAGAAGATACCATAGCAACCAGTTTGCTCAGTAGCATCTTGTTTTGTTTACTATTAGCCTAATGGTCTTTGGAGACTGTAGAAAACAGAGCATTCTGGTACTATAACAGCATTATCTTGGATAATCTGTAATTCTTAAAGATTAGAAGGAGATGTTAGTCATGCTGTGCTTGTGAGAGATTGTTGATTGAAACACGTTGGATGCGTGCCGTCAAATATTTCAGTCACATTCACTCACACCCAAAAAAAAAAAAAAAATGCACAATAACTGCTGAGAGAGAGTTGGCCCCACATTTGTAAGTGCATCTCATTTTAATCATGGCTCATGTTTGTTTGAATCTCCACCCTCAGTATGTGGAGATCTTTGTAAGTCGGTGAGCTTTGCTAATCAACAAAAACAGCTTTTCCCTCACCGAGACAAATTACTTGGCTTCTTTTTAGTAATGCCAAAGTCAATGAAGCTTAGGGTGACTGAATCACTGCACAGAATCACAGAGTGGCATGTTTACTCCTCCTGTTTGTAATCTGACCACAACAGAAATGGAAAATTAGTTATCACTGACTAGCCTATATGATTCTTGAAGGATAAAGTAAGGGGAATGCCCCTCCACTCCTAACTCTGAAGTGGAAAAAACATCAGAAAAAGAAACAAAACATGCCCTTTTTTAGGGCGATAACTCATAAGTTGCTCTTAGCATTTCTGGCACTCCTCTTGTGTCCAATTAGTAATTCACAGGCAGAGTGCTAATATACCTCTCTCTCCACTTAGACTGGGAAATCTCCAATTAGAGTCAATCAGCAAACGGCCCACAACACTGCTGAATACATCTCATTGAGAAAATGGAAATGAGTGGAGAGGAAGAGGAGATTGTAGATGGGATAGATGTAGGTGTAGGGTCTCCTCCAGGCATGTTGAGCTTTCCAGTAAAGGATTTGGTAAGTGTGTCTCCATATATAAAGGGAGAAAAGAAGCATTACTGTAGATCAGCTGGCTTGTTCTGTTTTTTTACCTGCTCGATTTGACTGGTCAATCATGGGTTGTACTATTCTTCTTCTGGCGTT
Organism: Ambassis agassizii; assembly: GCA_036025115.1. Classification (NCBI taxonomy): domain Eukaryota; kingdom Metazoa; phylum Chordata; class Actinopteri; family Ambassidae; genus Ambassis; species Ambassis agassizii. The sequence continues at coordinate 5,878 of JAVQJX010165464.1, forward strand.
AATAAACCTGGAAAACACAGAGAGAGAGAAAAACAAACTTTAAATCACCCTGCATTCACACACACAGAAAGATTCATCACAAGCCACCACAAAGACATAACACTGTTGCATGACTTAATGGCAACATTAGCCATCGAGTCCTTGAGAGAGGCACACACAACAAAACAGCAACAAACAAAAGGGCAATTGTGTGCTGACTTGGGAACCCAGTGAGGGATACTTTTAATGTTCCTTATGATCTATTCCCCCCTCTTTTAATAAAGCTTTTGATTACGTTGGGTTGCTATGGGCACCAGGGAGACATTCCTCAAGTATTAAGTGCAGCTTGGGCACAGAAGAACCCTCAACATGGCACATCTCTGTCTCTGTCTCTCCTCAGTCACTCCTGCAGCCATTTGCACAACGTGCACTGCAACTTCACTGTAACCTGTTCAAATCTTTGCAGTGTTATCATGCATTGGGATTTCAAGGTGTTTGCAAAATGCAACATACAAATGGTTCTTTTCATTGCACCCCACCCTTCCACCTTCGGAGCCCCCTCTGTGGGACCCCCTCTCTGGCTGCGTTGTAGGGGGTTCTGCTCCCCTTCCAGCTGTCTAGAAATGAGGACCAGGCATGGGCCACTCCGAGCTTTCACAAGGTATTGTTATGTCAGTGAGCCCATCAATTAGGCTGTCTGAAGTTTTATCACCACCACAGCAGCGAATAAGTGCAGCTCCACAAAGCCTCTCCAGCCAAGCCTTGCTCCTGTGGCTTTTCCAGTGTAGAGCCAGAGGTCATCTGGAGGTGACTGCCAGCCAGGGGCAACCTTTTTAACTTAGAATGGGATGCCTTGGGCTGTGTCAAACACAAGCTGGCCACTCCGCCGGCTCTCCACCTTTCTCTCTCTCTCTCTCTGTTACCCCCTCTTTCTTTTTCTTGCTCTCTCTTTTTCAAATTCATAAACTTGGAAACGTAGCGTGGACACAGCCGCTCGGGTACTACCATGTGGTTGATATTAAAGAGGGGTTTCAAATCACGTTGGAGCTGTCCAGCATGTAGTCCTTTGCTAGTTCCAAAAAGCGGTGGAGAGAAAAAAAAAAGCCTCACCTCCCTCTTCTAACATACGGGCCACAGCACCATCAATACGACTAAAGAACTGGTCATTAGAAGGAAGGGAGAGCTGGAACCAATTTGGGCTCCTAATCCCCCATGAAGCCCTGATACCTGCCCTTACCTTCTCCAATGAACTTAAACGCCTGTAATCTGCCCGGCTCAAAGTGACATGGTTAAACGTACAAAATACACGGTTGGGAAAAGAGAGACGCGGTGCTCATTTGCCAGGGGGCATCCAGAGTGCAGGTACGCAGGGGTGCTGCGGGCCCCTGAGAGAAAAAAAGATGAAACGCATCCATATGAGAATGAAAGAGAACGAAAGAGGAGGACGGTAGTGCAGGAATGAAGTTGGATTGGAAATTATATGATTGTAATACATGATTTGGGATTTAAGGGAGGGATGAGGATTAAGTTTTATTAACTGTGAAGTGTGTTTTCTGATAGAACAAAGGGGACAAAGCATTGTTAGATAGCTACGCTGTCAGAAATGCCTGCAGTGCTTAAAAGCGAAAGCATCAAAACCAGCTGAGCAAGTAAACAGTGAGACGTTCTTGGTATCACACCCCCTCTTTAAGCAGAAAGCGCAAGGCTTGCCAAAGTATATGTCTTGCTTTCTCCCTTTCTAGACATACCATGGGGCTCAAAATCACAACCATGTGCATTCTTACCTATTCTGGGTCATAACCATAAACACTTAATATTATGAATGTTCTTCCCAGGTGCTAAATTTGACCATACAGCTTGCAGTGACTGCGGAGGAATTGCTCTACATACTGGCGAGAAGTCTGTGTGATCAAAAAAGCCATTTGCAGATTTTAAAAACAGTGTTCTTCATGTTGTGTTTTCCACCTTCATAAGGAAATGTTTAGCTACCAGAGTGTTTTATTTTGTCTTTGATATTAAGTTAAGTTTAAATGTGAAACAGCTAAGTGCTGTGTAGACAAACGCATATTCAAATATTTTCCCTCCTGAGATGGGCCTGCTTCTTGTCAGCATTCCCTATTGGCTGACTCCCTCCATATCACACCACATAGTCACAAAGGCTCTGTTTTTGCAAGCTAAACAAGTTGCCACAGTAACCGGCAGCCATGAGGTGCACTGGAGGGAGAGGAGGGGGGGATGACCAAGGGCCCCTCTTGTGGCCTTAGAGCACCTTTTATCAGTCTGAGTAAAGCCAATTGAGATTATCAGAGCCAGGCCTGATAACAGTGTTTTCCCTCGACCCGTGAGCTGCTAATGGAGTGTGCTTAGAACAACACAAGCAGGAATCCTCCAGAGATGAGGGCCAGTCAACTCGGATGGACAGTCAGATGGATGGATCTGAGGACCCAAAGCCCTGAGGGAGACACAGAGGTTGACCACAGGGACTGAGAATTCCTAAACCATTTGCTACGTGTGTGCTGTAAATCTACACATCGACATCATGGACATGACCACAACCACCGCCAGCGTGTCCGTAGGCTAACCAGAACACAGGAGGCTCACAGGGGACACTAGCTAAAAAAACCTCCAACCCAAAGCCCATGTTTTATTATCTACATCTGGTGGTCTAGCTTATTATGGCCTGCCTCTGCTCAGTGTTAGCACACAGAAACACACACACACACACACACACACACACACACACACACACACACACACACACACACACACACACACACACAAATGCACACACGGCACACAGAGTACCTCTCAGCATGGGAACTCCATGCTGTCTTCAAACAAATAATTAAAGGCAAGGTTAGGGGGTCGTGTGGAGGTCATTCATTGGGATACAGCTCAGAATGTGTACAATACCCCAGGAGAAAGCAGGGCTGGTGGGGGCAGCGGTCCACATGCTGTTTAATGTGAGCGTCTGCTTTCGTCCAGCCGATAAGCCTTAAACATATTTTCAAGTTGCGTATCAAAAACTGCACTCATGGTCTTAAGTACGATTTGGAGCATGCATGTGAATATGTATGCACGTGTCAGTCAATATGTGTGTATTGTACATGTCAGCACATTCTTCACACAGTACTGCCAACCGGCCCACAGTAGCACTTCTAGCAGACATGCACTGGTATGTTGTGAGAGATGCATGCGTGCAAACACAGAAATACACAAGAAGACTGAAAAACTAAAAAAGGTCCTTCTTAATATAAAGTGGTACTTTTACTAGTGTTCTGACTGTTGTGGCTGTGCTGGTCGCAGAGGAAAATAATGAGCAGATATGAATGATGGAGCCAGGGCAGCAGGAGTCCACTTGACACAGGGTTTCCATAAGGCTGGATCAACACAGCATCCCTTGTTACTAATATCTACCCTCACCCAAGGGGGGAGCTTCAGAGAGTGCCTCTTTAGGTGTTAAATACCCTGGCAAGCATGTACAATGTTATGTTATGCTTATAGAATGCATGTGAGGGTAGGAAGATGTCAGACACAACAGAAGAACTTGGATTTAATGGGGACCTGACATAATACTGTGTGCTTTGATTTTATGAAGTAGAGTCCTTCACATTTATGAGACTTCCACCAATGTAATGCAACATCATCATTATAAAAAAAGGCCTTATACATTGACAGAAGCTATGGCAAATTACAGGATGTTTGAAGATGTAATCACAAACCAGTGCTATTCTTTTTTTTCTTACTTCCTCATCTCAATCTGTCAGAAGGGCCTTGTTTCTGGTTAACTGACTTGCAGCCACACCTGGTAACTCGCTCCTGTTGTCAGCATTCCTTCTCTGAGAAATTGTCATGCCAAACCACCCTACCCTGGAGCACAGCCAAGAGACAGAGAGTGAGAGAGAGGGAGGGAGAAAAGACTGAGAGAGCCTCGCTGTTTGGCCAATAGCTGCGGAGACTGGCGGAAAACCAGCCAATCAGGAGTGGGGTCACTCGTTTGACGAGTTTGTGATGAAAGAAAGAAACCGAGCCAGAGCCGGAATGAGACGGGCGAGAGAAACGGAGAAACACTGAACATGTATTCTCCAGAAATAAGCACCAGACTGCTCCGAACTGTAGAGTGTACGATGAGACGAGGTGGCTTTGAAACTGTGACACAGAAATCGTTGACAGTTTATTGCCTTCATGGCTGACCTACACATGCCCATTTTGAAAGCTCATATTATGCTGGGGGAGTGGGGGAGGGGGGGGGGCAAGTTTCTGTTTGTCAGTCAAATTCCTGGGCCTCTGTCTGTCTGTCTTTGTGAGAAGATTAGACGCAACACAATCTGAACAAGAACGTGCTGAACTCAACCCATGATCACTGCTTGCAAACACGACTGTCCTCTGGTTCCTATTAAAGCTCATTGCTTCCATACTTCCGCTTCAGACAGAAATAAAGATTCCAAACCCCCAGCAATTGAGTCACAACTCACTGGAATCAAAGGAGGAAGGCTTTAGTTTGATCCTCTCCCCCTCAAAAAGAGAAAGAAAGGAGTAAAAACACTCACTGTCCTTTGACCAGGAAGTGCATGCAAATTAACCCCATGAGGAGGGTGTGTTTAGTATAAGCAAACACTAATTATGGTCCGGTCAGACATGGGGCAGTCTGTGGCTACTGAACCTCTAACACTGATCTACTGTAGTGTCAACAGCAGTGATTTAATCACATGGTCCCGGCAGGGGGGGGGGGGGGGGGGGGGGGGGGGGGGGGGG
>JAVQJX010165686.1:0-13441 GCA_036025115.1 Ambassis agassizii
CCCCCCCCCCCCCCCCCCCCCCCCCCCCCCCCCCCCCCCCCCCCCCCCCCCCCCCCCCCCCCCCCCCCCCCCCCCCCCCCCCCCCCCCCCCCCCCCCCCCCCCCCCCGCTCAGCTGTGCAATGCTTATTGTTACCTCTGCAGAGCGCAGTGCATAGCCTGGTTGTTATGTGTGAGGAATGCAGTGCAATGCAATGCAACCCTGTGGGAAGGAGGGGTGGAAAAAAAATAAAAATCCCACACTGTACCTCATTATTGGTGCCCTTTACACGCATCCTCCAGCCTCCATGTGTGTGCATGTTGCAGATGTTAGTTAGTGATGGAGCCAGGGGACCTTCAGTGGCCCTCAAGGGGCTCCAATTGAGATTAATGTGTGTTGTTAATTAATTAGGGGAATAAAAGGGACTGTTTTGTGGCCTTTAAAAGTAAAAACAATGCTCTATAACCTTTTTTTTTAAATAAAAAATGAATCAGATTTAAAAGCTTTATGTAATTGCCACTAAATGTAGGTCATAGGTAGATGTAATATTGGCTCATGGGAAATTTGATTCATATGTAAGAAACAGTGTTGTCAGTGTTAAAATCATGTTATCAATACACACAGTATAATATTGTGTAAACAGTCCAGCTCATCCTGAATTATTTTACTCCAGTTTTTACACATTCTGTGGCAGAGAAGTTGCAAAAGTGCCTAACAAAATGTGGGGAAATAACATTATACACACCTATACTCCGGCTCGACCCTTAAAAAGTATTTCTTCTATAGATATAGCAATAATAACACTGTTGTATGAGCCAAAGTGTTATATAATATCTCATCAATTCCCACTGTCGGTTTGTTGAACATCCATTCTATATTATTTCCCAAAGGTGCATGCGTTATAAATGCCACTGAGAGGATAATAAGGAGGTAAAGGTCAACCTTTTTGCAGGATATTGTGTTTATATTGGTGCAATGACAGAATCAGTTTGGTGATGTTTGTCCTCTGTGAACCTGTCCCACCTCTTTACATAATGTTTGGGGTGGTTCACAGTGATTTTATTTGTGTTTGTGTTATTATTTCAGTATTTTTTTTTTTTTTTACATTTTTGAAGATTAGAACCAGTTGTTTGTGTGGAAATCAATGAATGTGAGTGAATGGCCTGGCCTATAAAGTATTCAGTGCACCTATGCAAAAGCTGCTCCAATGACATCTTAATAAGCAAAGAAAAAGTAAAATAAACTGTTGTCGCAGAGGAATTGTGCTTCCATGGTGAGCCCTGGGGTGTCTTTGAGTAGAAATTAAAAGGTTTCTCAAATATGGTAATAGTCGGGGTTGGTTAGAGTGTAAGCCAGGTGCTGTCTGTATTGCAGAGTGCAGCAGATGATTATTCCACTTGCTCATTACTGTCTGAAGTGGGGAAATGAATGGTTCCTACTTGAGGTGGAATAATAATCCTCTATGAAATCCAAGTTGAATTGGCACAGCTCAAGACGGCACCAAGAGAAACCTCTGATAAGGGCAGGGCACTTAGCCCAGAGTGGTTTTATTTGATGAGGGCTACTGAATGGTGCCAAAAAATTTAAGATAACAGGGAGATTTTTATTAAGATTCAAAATTTAAAAAAGCACTCTCCCTGTAAAAACAGCACTTTATGTTGTCTGATTTCATATTTTGTGCTTGAAAAACCTTGAAACCAGACACAACGTATTAGCATGATTACCTGTGCTATTATTTTGAAAGAGACATGCCCAGTGCTGCCATAACACATAGCAGGTCATGGTTGTGTGCCAACATGTTGATGTGTCAGGACAGTAAATGGGCTTCTTGTGTTCATTTTGCCACTTTGGACCGAGTTAAAAAAAAACGCCCCTGAGCTGAACTTGAAAGTGACGCTCTACTTCCGAGCGACTGATAATGTGATGCTGCATCGGGTGCGTTGAACTCGGGTCATCTGCCTGACAGGCGACCTCTGCCTCGGATCTCATGTGCAAATTGATAAATATTTACAGTGCTGCCTTGTAAGTTACAGCACATCCCGATCCGGTGAGATTCACTGGCTGCACTTTTTACCCTATTTTTGACCCTGACCCGTCCCATTTTTCTAACAAGTTAATGAGTGTAAATGAGTTTGCTGTGCTCCTTCGCTGCTCTAATATTCAGCTGTACTCTGCTGTTTTTTTTGTTTTGTGCTGGTAAATTTGTGGAAAAAGTGTGTTTGTATTTCTGGATGTGAGCCCGACAGAATGGATAAGTCGAGTCTCGTGCTTTGCCTTTACATTCAGCCTCCTGTCTTGTACACTGCAGCAGTTCCACACAGACATTGATCCTCTTGCACATCAGTCTAAGGTTACATCAATGTAGCGAGGATAAAGCAGCCCTGAGGTTTGTTTTTTGTGTGTGTGTGTGTGTGTGTTTTTTTTTTTTTTTTAATCTTCAGCAGCACATCTGATCTGATGATTCGGTTTCAGCTCTGCTACACAAATAAACATAAATTCAGTCTATTTCCAGGTCACCTACCTGCTGTTGTTAAATTGACTCAGACCTTTGACCCTCCTGTTGGAGGATTGAGAGAGATAAAGAGACTTTTCTCTCCAGCGTGCAATTAATTATCAGATTATTTTCCTGTGGTTGTTTTTGTGTTTTCATGTGAACACCCAACAATGGGGATTTGGAAAGCAGCTCATCCTGTAATATTGAACTAAAATAAAAACAGTCAAAAACCTGTAAGGAATGCAGCCTAAAATAATTTAAACCTTATATGCGTGACCAGATCATTTCTGCTGCAGTGTCAGAGGCCGTAACTAGTTTTGTCCCATTTTTCTCCCCCCATCTATTTCTAATATGTTCTCTTGCATTATGCATTAGGCTCCAAAGCACAGGTGTATTTGTTAAGGCCAGATGTAGCCTGGATGTCCCATCGGGCCTAACTAGCCAGACTTGCTTCCTTGCAGGGCCGTGTATCATTCTGTGCTCACGAAAAAAAACAAAGTGGTGTGCTGGGTGTGTGTTTGTGGAGATAAAACGCTGACCTGAGACAACAGGTTGGGGGAAATCACGACCCCCTCGGCCAGTCAGAGTGCTGGTTAAATTTAGCCCATGGCCAGGTGCTTTGTGTTTCATACATTTCAGTTTTATAGTTTAATACATAAAAAAAACCTGTCATCGAGGTCTGAAGTTTTTCATTGACCTACATTGACACTTTATCATGTTGTGAAAATTATGTTTTAGCAGATTTGAAGGGCCTTAGGCCTCATAAATCACCCGCACCACATAAATGACTGTCTAAACTCTCACTACAATTAAAAATCATCAAAACACCATAATTACTATTGAGGGGATTTTCTTCAGAGGCAGACAGCAGTGATTTGTTTCGACCTGCTTCCAGTATCGTCGGACTCAGTATTGCCACACAGGACAAACGCAGCACAGAGGTTAAGTAATTACTGGAAATCATTTGAAAGGCAGTTTAGTGTACTTTCCTGAGGCCGACACCATCTGATGCAGCAAATATTCAATACTGCAAACAGGTCAAAGGATTACTGGAGAAACAGCGAAGGGGCTGAAATGACATGCATTTAATTCAGCCATCAGCTGCTCCGTGTTTGTGGATCCTCGTTCTGTGCAGTTGATTAATCGCATATTTGCAGGAGATGGGTGGTTTTTAGTGGGGCCGACAGGAGGCCACGGGGTCCGGTCTGGAAACTAAAAGGTCACATGTTCAGCATCTGCTACAGGCATTCATCCTGTCAGCACGTCCTTGAGCAGAGCCCTACCTGCTCAGCTTATTGTAAGTGCATCAGCTAAAAGCCTAAAATGTAAATGCAGACAAAGTGTTCCTCTCTAAAGGGGAGTCGATGAATTGCCCTTGTAACGTGTACCGACTCAAATTAAAACAAATGATGGGGAAGATCCAGGGGTGAGCTGCACAGCATCACCTTTAGTGTGTATTTTCTGGATCTACGAGTGCTTAAATTGCTTTTTGGATAAAACTGCTCATACATACAGGACCGTTTTATCTTAGTATAGACCACTTGATGTGTCCGTACCCCTGAGATCAGTCCAGAACGGTCCTTTACTGTAATTAATGCATCCTGCAGATGTTGCTTTATGTGCTGGGAGAGTTTCAGTCTAGACAGGCTGGCTGCTCAGACGGAGAGGCCCTGCTTTGATCCTTGATTAAAAACTGCGAGCTGTACATTCATCATGCTCTTGTTTCAGGCTCTCTCAAGGGTCCTCGCCTGCTTTACGCTCTCTTCTTCCTCCTCCTCCTCCTCTTCCTCCTTGTCTTTGTCCATCTCTTGCCAAGATTCCTCACTGTCATGAAGGTCGCTCTAACCTCTTATCACCAAAAACCACTAAAGGGTAATGGTGTCTTGGGGACTGAGTGGGCCGAGGTTGTTCGCTTGTGAGTTCGTCATCCAGATGTTATTGTTGCTGTCACTTAATTTTGCTATTCAATCTAATTTTGTATGCACAAATATCACTGAGAGAGAGAGTATGACAGATATAATAATATGTATATTATGAAGACTGTTTCTTTGAAATCTACCAGGAAAAAATGTGACATAAAGTTATAACGATGAGAAAAATCCTATTTTCTTTAAGGTCTTCTTTGCTTTATTTTCTTTTAGCTCCTGTGGGTGATTTGTGTTTTGACACCGGAAATACCAGCGAGGTGAGGAGGGGATTTGTTCAGTCTTGAAGCTGTTACTGACTGACAGGTTCTTCTTGCAAAGTAGCACAGACGGGAAAGCGTTTTGAAATCTCAGCACTCCTCGGTAATCACTTAGTCATCATCGTTGGTATTGATAAACACAGCTATAAAACCCCTGCAGATACAGTACGGGAGTCAGATTCTTCACTTACAGCACCTGTAATATAATCTCAATTAAAAATACACAAGTGTTTTATTTTGGCTGCAGTGCCTCGTGACCACTGTGTGTCATTAGTTTACACTAAATATAAAGATGAGCCAGGAGTCAGCGAGGTCGACGGCTGAAAGAGGAGGGGGGGATTTATTGACTCCCAACGTTTATTGCTTTGCTTTGTACAAATACGAAACTGGCAAGTGCAAACAGTGGGTATAATTGAACGGCAGACAACATGTCTTGAAGGGCCACGTGAGATGAGTCAGATTGGGGCGGTGCATCATCATCATCATCATCATCATCTGCAGCGGTGGCAGCAGCAGCTTGATCCAGTGTAGGCTAACCTTGACCACAGTGTGTATTTCTGTGCAAGACTTTCTCTCCTGTTTGGGAGCTGCAGCGACTGAACATGATATCATATTTTGATTACTTTGACAGAATCTGCATCATGAATTCTGATATGGTGTTATTGTACGGCTGCATTACCTTGTGATGTCTGCATGAAGCACATTCAATAGCTTTACAGCAGTGGATTATGGGAAATATCTGTCTTGCCGGACTGGACTAGACTCACAAAGAACCAATCTCCTCATATATAATGGCTTGTCTGCCAGTCTCGCTCCCTCCTGCCCCCTTTATTCTTCACTCATTGATTGCTTGTTTTATAGAAATGAATTGCAATATCACTGCAAATTCAATACACAGTTCAGCTTTAAGCTCAAGTGGCACTTAACACACCCTTCAGATAAATCCAAACAATTCAAGCACAGAGGAGTTTGGGGAGGCAGAAGGGGTTTGCAGATCCTTCTACAGTACACTGTGAGAGATAACAAGGCGTTTTAAATTGCTCGTCCTGTAAAGAATGTACGGTATGCAGTGGCTGACTGCGGCCCATTACACACAAGGGGACACAAACGCACACATGGGGGCTACGCTGGTATGCACTCCTTGTGCAAAGGGTACAGCCTGCGACAGCTCACGTCGAGAGACCCAGGTGCTCTCCTGACCTGTCCGGCAACTGGCTCCATCAGCGCTAATTGAGGCGGAGACCAATGGGCTCGGGCATACCAGCGAGGATTAAAGGGATTGGATTCAGTTGCTGAGTGCGGTGGTTTTTAATGCCCACCGTGTCCCCTCCTCCCCGCCGTGGAAAGAGTGCAGTCTTTGTGACCAGCTCACCCGAGCCAACCCAACCACCCCTGCCGTGTCACGACACCATCTGATTGAGCATTAACGTAGCACTCCAGCCAGACTCAGGCTGCTCTGTAAAATTACCGTCTACAGTAAAATAGTGTCTGCCTGTGACTGTGTCTCTGCTCAGACTGTTACCTCTCTATTCATTCAGCAAGACTGCTGCTAGAGAGGAAGAAAAAATGGAATTAATGTAATTATATAACCTCCACAGCTTCTCTTATTTGCTTTAACTTCATGCAAAGAACAAATATTATCTGCCCTTGGACCTGTCTATTTTCCATTCAGATCCATGGGGGCGATAAGCTATCTCCTTGTTATGTCATGTCGTCTGTTAGTATCTGTGCCTTTGAGTTTGTGGTGCCATTTGGACTCCTGAAAATGGTTTGTTTACGGTCAAAGCTCATCAGGCTTTCAAATATAGAACACTGCCACCTGCTTGTATGGAGAGTTGGCTATTTTTGTGGTGTGTTTATGTGCATTTTCTGTCTGTCGGTGTGCCTCATCAGTCTCTGTGCTGTGGGAATTAAGCATCCACTGCCAAGGCTCTAAAATAGTGCAGAATATGCATGCAGTCAGGTGGTAACCTCACCGTGGGCCAGTGGTCTCCCATGTTGCCCTCGGTGCCTAATGCCTGTGATCATCAAAAAGCTATAAACGGTAAATAAAAATCTTTATCCAGAGCTGGCCAGGAGCTGCCCTAAAGGCAAGTGGTGGGATGCATATCTAACTGTCAGTGCCCACGTTTTGGAGTCAGGATGGGAAGTAGAGCTCCATGTTTGTTTTTTCACCCAGACCTGCAGGATGGTTGGATTCATCGGTCTAAGAATCTGACACATTTAGCTGTGATTGAGTGCTTACCTGTTTGATAAATCACCATCAGAAGAATGGACCCGACAGCTTACAAAACTGCTCTGCCTGAACTTTGCCCGACCCCAAAGCCATGTGTATCTTTGTTTTTATCTATGCTCAACATCCAAAATAACAAGATGTTTACATGTAAGATGGAAGTGGACGCAGCAACGTGTTAGCACTGCTGTGATTAGAAGTTTTCTGCTAAATGTATGGGGTTATTCACATGCAAAAGCTGTATTTAGTTGTGTCTTGAGGAAGGGAGGGGAGGTGAGGGGGGTGTCAAATTGCATTAGCAGCAACAACAAGCAGTGCTGGGAAGCCACGAGGCCTGCAGACAGCATTTTGACCCGTGGCCTCAGCCTAACTTCTCCATTCAACACAATTCAAAAATCATCAGTCACATTTGTTTTTTAGTGCTGGTCACACAGATTCCCACACAAACCAGCGCCCCAAACGACCATACATCACCTCGAATCTATTTCATCTCTGCCCGGACGCAGATGATAAGTTGATCCTTAGAACAAATTCCATCATAACGAACAATCCCCACTGCTGGCAGGCACACAAAAAAAGCCTTGATGAATGAGTTGTTTACCTACTTCAGTGCACGCAGTGCCGAGTGCAGGCCTGGCCCGCCAAAATGCCACTTCATTATGAGGCTACAGAGCAGAGTGCAGAACAGCCTGGCCCTGTGACCGGCCACAGAGAGGATATCGGATATTAGTTCCTGTATTCCTCAACAGTTATCAGGCATGATGGACAGTTGTTGAGCCTGAAAATGTCACATTTTAATGCAGTTATTAACTGATAATGAACTCAGGTGTGCTCTTATTTTTAAATGTGTTTTTTGTGCATCCAAACCAGAGATCAGCTGTGGGTGAAACCAGACACGTGAAGGCAATAATTCCTGTGTGATATGTTGTATTTATACGCAGTGCTTGGTCAGTTCTCAGGTTGAAGTGTTGCCTCTTGTTTGGCAGATGTTGTTGTTTCTCTGCTTACCGTTTAGTATTGCTGTCAAAACTCTGAGGGGACAAAACAGTTTGTGCCCCACACGCTGAAGGACTCCTGAATTAATCACACACTTTATCTGTTTCAGCAGCCGGCTTTAGTTTTTCGGAGTGGAGAGAACAGAACCTCCGGACGTTGGCTGGATACCTGCCAAAGTGGCTTAGTCGAAATGTCTCTAACATTTGGCAGGTGGTTGGCGGTCATTTCCCACCCAGCATGCACCTCGCTGGCCTGGCCACAGATCAGACCAGAACCATCTCTGCTGCGCCGCTCCTGCCTTGTAACCCTCTCGCTTTACTAATAAAGAGAGCATGTGCCAACACACGAGATCTGATGTAGCTCTCCCCTGTGACTTTAGCCTCCTCTGTGGAAGCCTGCCGTGTGTTTTACATGGATGTGTCATTTGAGTAAGAAAGTGCTCGGCTCAGGCTACTTACAGTCTCATAATAGGAAATTGCTTATGATCGTGTTTCACAGTAGCAGAGGGAATAAAGGAAGCAACAAATAACACAATATTGTGGTGTATTTTTGAGTTTAACCTGGTCAGTGTTCAGCTCTTTAAAGGGATACCTGAAACTCCATGTTGGCTCTTTATCCCGCCACGTCTTGCTATCATAGCATCGCCCACCATGTCTTCTTCCTGCTCATGGTGTCAGGGCCTTCTCTGTAGCTCTCAAATTCAGGTCCGCTGAATTGCCTCCACCTAATGTGACCTCTTGCCTGCCAGACAAAAAGATTGAATTTTCAATGCCGGCGGCAGATAATCAGTAATCTCCTCCAGTCGCGGCGTCTCTGCCAAGTTTGCCATCTTTTCCATCTTCTTATTACACTCTCTCTAGTGAATCACATCCCCTGTTTGCAGCCTAATTGTTCTTTAAAAAAAATCCAGTCTGATGGCCGTATCAGATCACTCCGTGGTGATCGCACCCTGCCAGATTATGCTATGTTTTTTTGGAGGCTATAGGAACTGAATTACCACAGATAAGAGCATCGGCTAAATGGCCAAGATGTAAAATTTAAAATGTCAGAGTGAATTGTAACAGAGTGCGGAGGTGAGAAGCAGGTTTTCAGAAAGCCCTGGTGAATTGAGAAGTGGGTCGGGTGTTTAGACGTTTTGCAGGGGAGGCATCGCAGAAACGTCCGCTGCTAAAGTAGGTCGCGGTTAACCTTGATAAATCCTCCTGTAAAATGCAATGTGGTCATTGCTTTTCACAGAAAGAAAGGGGAATTATATAGTTGTGTGTTTGTGCATGGCGATACAAACAAAGCTTTGTTATTGACTGAGATGATAATCACAAGCGGTGATGTTTTTCCTGTTTACTGAGTTTACCTCCTGTTATTTCCCTTTAATGAGGCTAAAGTGCATACCACATCCTTTTCTTCGGTTTTTCAGTCATTTATTTTGACACATATTCATTCAGTGTGTCATGAATGAAATCACCGCTCTGAAAACGACCTTGCATCTGTAATCACCTGATGCTTCCTCTCCTCTTATAACAGACCTCGGCAACAAAAGTGAGCCACTTGTGTTTGACATTTCCATGTGTGAAATATGTTCCCGGGTGAGACAAAGAAGCGTCTCTCTTTATTGCCTGGATGTGTGCTTGTGGGTGGAAGCCCTGTTGTATGTCCTTGCACAATCGTTTGTGTAGACTCGGCACTCTGTGACATTATTCGCTTTAGTGAACTCTGAGCTGAGACTTAGTCAGAAGATTGATTTCTCTGCTTTACATCCGTCATATCCGCCATACTGTCGGACTGCTCTTGCCCACCTTTGGCATACGGCGCTATAGGCAGCCTGTGTTGTCACCTCATTTCAGGAAAGTGATTGATTTGAGCTCTCAACGGTTGTATTTACAACGGAGTGCTGTATTTGCAGTTCACATGGCTCACAGAGGAGAATACCTGAATGGAGGCGTTGCAGAACAAAGATGGCGGGGCTTTTGTGTAGCTTTTACCTAGAAATACATCAATTCCTGACAATTTACATAAGGTGTCTTTGTTGTAGAACTTCAGAACTTTCAAGGTTGAGGTATAGACTTGTCAAGTAAAAAAAAAATCAGGCGCATAATCCAAACTTGCTGTTGAAGCTTCTCTACAGATGAAGGTTTTCATCTTGGTCATTATCCCGCTTTGATTTATCCTACCTGAGCAAAACACACAGAAGTTTTCTTCACCTGTTTTCTGTTTACTGCACACTCATTGTTATGAGCTCCATGTAATGAGGTTGATACAGGAACTAGGGCTTATCACGCCAGCTCATTGTAAATCACTCCGTGTAAAACAGAAATGCAGATTGCACCGTCCATGGGGATCAGCACTAGCATGGCTAATGCTGTTACATCAGAAGTGGCTAATGAGCTAACCTTCCGCTTTACCTGTGCATACCTCTCCATCATTAGCGCCTTTAGCTCCCATGAGAGCCAGTGAAGGGAGCGATGCGTTCATCCCTTATCCAGGAAGCGTAGAAATAATAGAAACCAGGCGAACACCGAAAACCGCTAAAGGGCTGATTGGAGTGGATAAACTTACCAAATGCAACTTTGGATTTGCAGCTTATATTAGCCAGGTTATCTGAGGACAGGAAAGCATCATATTTGCTTCCTTTTGTTGCCTTAAGCCGATTTGTAGTCGGAAAATATGGTGTATTGATTAAAATAATCCATCGTTCATCAGCAGTCGCAGCAGAACATCTTTATTTTCCTCCAGATGTTGAGGCAGCAACAACCCAAAGGCATAAATTGTAAGCATTATTGTCATAAGGGAGTTTTTCTCTGCTGACAGGAAGACTTTTCAACAGCTCCTCTTCACACTTAATCCCTGCTGCAGATGTGGGTGTATTGCTCAAGGGCTTTTTGGCTGTAGTGTGTGATGAGCTCAAACTTTGACAAAACTCACCGTAGTCACGTGAAAACATACAGTCTGACGCATGTAGAGCGTGATTTGTTTGCGTTCAATAGCACATGTAGGAGGGGGAGAAATTCAGACCACACGTCAGATGAGGTAATCTCCCCTGTGGCGTTATTCATGCACGTTTGGGCAAACCCGGTTTTTCCACAAGCAGCAGATAAACCTCTGTTTACTGTGCTTCCACATCTGCTTCCATCATCTGTGTTTCTACATACATAAAACCAATTATTTCTGCATTTTCCACGGCACCAGCCCACTCTATCTCCCCCCGCCCCCGATCCGCCATTTGCTCCTAGTCAACAGTTCACAGTTGCACCTGTTGCTGTGAAATAGTTTGGGGCTTCATGGGAAATGGATTTGACGAGAGAGAAAATGCCGTCGGTGCTGCTAAAAGGCAGAGTGACCTCGGCTGCCAGTGAAGTAGCCACTCTCCTCTCACTTCCATCTGCAGCTGTTAATGTCGTTGAAAAGAGACCTGTGCCGCTTCCGGGGCCGGCTTGGCATTAACTGGCTTTACTTAAGCAGACATTTTATTGAAAAATACATGCTATTTCTAAAGTTAACCTCCATTACGCAAGCTAAGCCCTAATTTGTGGAGGCTGCCGTGACTGCGGACGTGGTCAGGATGCTTCTCCAACTCCGACGTGATTTGTCTCTGGCAGAGGAGAGTGGATAATGATCGCTTAAATTGGAGCATTATTCTTTATTTGTGCTGCACTTTTCTGTTAAATTACAGAGTGCTTTTGAGACATTAAATGCAACAATAAATAAAAGGCAATAAGGTCAGAAGTACACAGAATTTAAACCGCTCTAAAGCGTCTACACAGACTTCAAACTGTTTGTATGTCTGCAGGAAAAGAAAAAGTGCTGCAGGCTGTGAGGATCTTACATGACTCATATGAGCTTTAGGAAGTGCTGAACCTTTTCTTTTGAGACACACACACACACACACACTTGTCTTGCTTTTCTGGGGCACCCTGATCCACTCTTCAACACACACACACACACACACACACACACACACACACACACACACACAGTGTATTTTCAGATGCCCATCTCGCCTTGCTAGGAGGCAGTTCTATGTAGTTGGTGACCTTAGACTGAGGAGCAGGTGTTTAGGGTCTGATAACATCTTGACAGAAAGTACAGGTGTGACTACATACAGACAGGAAGGACACACAAACACAGAGGCAGTGTGTGTATGTGACATCTTGGACAGTATGAAAAGACAGAAATGTCACACAGGAGGGGATTATTCTCATGTTTGGACACAGCAGCATGTAAATAAAGTCTATTTAAAACTAGCAAAGGCTACCCACTCAGTGTAAGCTGTTAAACAAATATGCATCTGTCCAATACAAATAATGCAAACATAATTAACAGTGATTATGTAGACTTTCTGTTTACTTCCATTTACATACATGTTGCTCTCACATTAGAAAACAATTTTTTTTATGTGATTTCTCCAGCAGTGTGTATGTTTGTGCGTCTGTGTGCACAAAGGTAAATGTCAGCTTTCATGTTGTCTAAAGGGGAGACTTGTCCTCTGCACCATCATGTGGAGAGAAGCAGTACAGCAGGACTTCATTGACATTCCTCTCATAAAAGTAACCCGGCCTCAGAAAGTAAATCCTTCTTTACTGAGGCGTGGGAAGGAGCAGGACACAGTGTAAAGCTGATCGATTTGATCCTAACCAGGAAATTGTACATGTGGTTCCAGAGCTAAGAAGTTTGTCCGGTGCACTACTATCCAATCCCCTATGCTCATACCCTGAGGATGAATACATAAACTGCTTCTGTATGGCATCAAACCGTGAAGAGACGTTTATAAAGTCAAACTATGGCTCAAAGTGCAGTTTTTTTCCTTTTTTTTTTGAAAAGTGCTAGCCTGCGGGGTGATGTTTTGTTGATATCCAACAAGGCCCAAGGTACAGCCTTGATAAGGACTGATATACAGACAGACAATGTTTTGTCTCTCCAGTTCTCATTGAGCATGACAGAGAGGATTTCAGAGAGACTGCTCTGCCAGATGGGAGATTGTTCCTTCATGGGTATTGTCTGCGAAACGCCTCGGAATATGTCAGCTTTATCTGTGTTAAAACATACCAAACATTTTTGCATGTGATACTGTGGTACCGAAGCTATAGCCTCTCCCATCTGTGCCGTTGCAAACTGTATCTTGGTCCTGCAGCATCCAGTACACAAGGCAGAAATAACTCCACTGATCTGA
Organism: Ambassis agassizii; assembly: GCA_036025115.1. Lineage (NCBI taxonomy): Eukaryota > Metazoa > Chordata > Actinopteri > Ambassidae > Ambassis > Ambassis agassizii. Next base: position 13,051 of record JAVQJX010165686.1, read on the forward strand.
GGAGAAGGCTGCCACTGCCAAATTTGTGATACGTAAATGTGTGAAATATTGTGATATTGAGACATGGTTCCAGATAGATTATGTTGTATCAGTGAGCTGTGTTTTATCCGTCTCCCCGCTGCTCTCTCTCCCTCTTTCTGTCTCTCTATCTCGTTCACACACACATACACACCGACACACATAATGCTCTATCATTTCCCTCATCCCATGAAAGAGGTGTGAAAGGCAAATATATGCTCTCCTTCACTGTGGACATAATACTGAGGTCATAAATGGAATGTTAATGAGCGTTTTACCACATACCTCATCACATCAGTGGTTACATACATCAAGAATGGCACACACACACACACACACACACACACACACACACACACACACACACACACAC
>JAVQJX010165721.1:0-10244 GCA_036025115.1 Ambassis agassizii
ATATAATTACTAAGAAATCTTCATGAACTTACTTGCTAGTACACGCACAAAACAGTGTGACAACTCAAGGAAGAAAACTAGAAAATGTCCCGTTCTCTTTCATCAGGAAAACGTAGCGGTGTCCTATCTTAGGTGGCTGAGAACGGGCCTGATTATAAATAAACAACTATTATTAAACTCGCCACAAGGGGGTGCCAGAACTACACAGACGGAAACAACCTGATCTTTTTAACAGTGCCCGTGTCAAGTGCCCTGTTCACGCGAACCGCTCTACGGAAGTGCGAAACGTCTTACGTCACTTGCTCACAAACTCATGACAACAATAATGGCTGCCGCCTGCTCGTTAGTGTGCTGCGGAGAGGAAAATGATTCCGATAAAGCTGCCATTGGTGATTATCTCACATTTATCGCATGTACATATTTTTTGGAGAGAGAACTGTAATTGTAATAACTGACGATGCTGATGTTTGTTCATACGTAACAGGACGTTTTTACAACCATAAAGCACACGTGGGTGCTAGCTGCAATACGAGTTGCTAGGTTGTTACCCACACTGACTTTACAGGAATCTTGTAATAAAATGTTTCAATTTTGTTTCTCCATCAAACAGTCCGTTTTTCAAATGGCTGCGTCAGAAGTGAAGACAAGCTGGATTTCACGATGTACAAGAATGCAGATGCCAATAATCCGAGGAAAAGGACCAGACGGATACTAGTAAGTTTTACGCCAGGTTAAATAAGCAGGGTGGGCAACTTTACTCGCTGTATTGTCGTGATTTTTCTTTTTTATTGTTCTTCTGTTTAGGTCGCTGAATCGGACAGATTGTCATATGTCGGACAAAATTTCGGTGCGGGATCATTAAAATGCAACAATCTCTGCAAGTAAGTGTATCGTGCATTATTATTTATAGATTCCATTGATTGATTGTCACTATAAATTACTTAATTGATTATACTATATTATCTTTTTAGATATTATGTTGGGGTGCTGAACAAACAGACTATGCAAATGGAGGTCCACAGTGCTCAGCTGTTCAACATGCAACCAGTCATACCAGGTAAAATGACAAAAGTTGCTCTCATATGTGTATGACATCTTCTGGATGTAAAATTAAAGGAGATTTCTGGTGTTCAGGCTCAATCAAAACTCTTCTTGGTCAACATTGTCAAACACAAACAAACACAATGTCCTGCTAGGAACAGTGTGTAGATCAAAATGTTGCCATCCTTTTTGTAGCCATGTAGCACAGAATAGCTTTGATGGACACTGAGGTTAGGCCAGATTGGCAACAAAAGTAATAAACAACATTGTGATCCATACATTGTGCATAAAGAAATGTAGAACTACAAATCATCGTTATTTCAAACAGCTTTCTTAAATGACAGTGCTTCCTCCACTGTTGCCTGTCTTCCTGTGATAAGTTTCACAAATATGACATAAATTGTAATGATATTAAAATGATGTATAAATTGTATACATATTGCGGGGACTAGATGATTGTTTGAAAAGAAAACATTTACGATTGTTTCTCTTTACTGACTTGGTTGCCAGGAGAGACAACAGATTCTGCAAAACCCCAGGACATAACTCAGACCTACAGAGAAAAGGTAGATTGCTTCATCCTTTTTTTTTCTCAGACTTAGAAGACTGTGATTGAAATAAGAACACTTCTCATTTTTACAATTAATCTTCTCTTGAGGTTGACTCACTGATTGAGGCCTTTGGCACCAACAAGCAGAAGAGAGCTTTGACCTCACGTAGGCTGAATGAAGTGGGCAAGGACACCCTTCATAATGCGGTGACTAAAGCTGCCAACACTGTGATTGACAAGAAGGGTCTGGAAGGTAACTGGTGACTTTACCAACCAAGTCATGCATTTGTCATTTTTACCTTTCTGATACTTGCCTTTGAAGAAGATATGTTGAATTGTCATCCAGACATGTTCAATTTTGAACTTTTTCTCTCCTCTCAGCTCTACAACAGGAGGTGGCTGATACAGAGTCCCAGGGAGACATGGCTCTCCACCTGCCTCCCTGCAATGCAGACGCAGACAAACGAGAGGACGTCTATCCATTTGACAGTCGTATCTTTTATTTGCTCTCTGTGTTTGTGTTAACAAGACAATGTATGTTTAGAGCTACAGCACCATTTGTTCAGGTCTCCATCCTTAATTGATGTCAACAGTCTTGAGTCCTGTAGAGTTTGATACTTTAGAGCAGGCTGGCTCTAAAATGGCAGCACTGACCACTGAAGAGCTGCAGAAGATGAAAAATGACGGAGGGTAGGGTGACACAGGTCAAATTCGATATAGAGGAAGATTTTTTTAAGTTTTACATTTTTGTTTGTCGTTATTAACTTAAGGTGCTTGAGTGTTGTGAATCATCTGGTGAACATGCCAACTGTGGGAGAGGACAGAGAGAAAACTGCACGATGCGCTTTTTACCTTTCTTTGCTGCTCAAAATGGCTCGACAAAGGAACATTACCCGCAAGTGTGAGTTATGTGTTCCTTCATGTGAGTGTGTGTGTTAGTAGTCTACAAACTAGCCTAATGATTCCTTTTTATGTTCTCAGTTGGCCAGGAGGAGGGATGCCCTCGCATCATTCAGAACAAACTGCTAAAAACATTCACCGTCGAGACTTTCAACAATGGCAGGTATGATGGTAGTGGAAAAGGCAACATTTGTGGAACTGGATTATGTTGACACCACCTAATTTTTGCATTTTGCTCCTTTCTTAAGTATGCTTAAACATTTTAACACAAATGTCTTTTCTAATACATGTTGTTATTGCAGTGATGTTATTGAAAATACACCATTTGCTCTCTCATTTTCCCTCTTAGGGTTCAGAACACTGTGTCAGCATCAATGCGTGCCAAATTAGCTGCATACTCACTGGCACTGCTGCTGCATATGGGTCGAATGACAGCTGACCTCACATCACTCCACCGAGACCTGGGAATCACAGAAACTAGGTAACAAATACAAGATTGAATGTGTAATAATGAGGTGTACAGTGCAGAAATAGTGTATTTCTTTTTAAATGCAAACATGGTCACTATTCTCCAACTTAATGACAAAGCAGCCTAGAGAGTGAACAGTTTGTTATTGTTCCTGAATAAAATCGAAGGCACTGTCACTGGAAGAATTCCAGAAGAATAACAGATTCATGTTTTCCTGTAGGATGACTGAAGTTGCAAAGTCAATGGGGCTGACCCTAACTAAACCGCCTCGGGGCAAGACTGATGAGACTGCACTGCGAGATGACCACAGAGAGGCCTCTCTTCTTCTTCCTCTGGTCAAACATGATCAGTTCACAGAGAGACGGAAACGTAAGAAAATGCATTGAAGATCTACAGCAAAAAAAAAAAAAAAAAAGGCTGGACTAAAAGAATTGGAAATACCACAATGTGTTTATTATTGTATTTGGTAGAGAAATAAAGTGGTGACCTTTGAGTTATACATGATATATTACTTGGTGTTTACAGATTGAGATACAAAAAAGCAGACTAATGAGCTGTAAACAGATACTAGATGACAGAACATCTAGCTTAGACAGTGAAAACGTAGAGGCACATTTGTAGACATCACACATTGCACACTAAATATCTTTTTCCTTCTCTGACTGGCTGTTACCAAGTGAGCCTGTATTGTTTTGGAGCACTAAGCAGCATGATAGTAACATGTCTCACTGATTTGTGAACATTGACAGTAAAAACGTCATTGAATTAAAAAAAACTTTAGAGATATTATGAATCAATACAGACTCTCTAAGAAACAGAACAGCTCTGTGCAAGAGCAGAAGCTTAATTTTGGCTTTTTGTTTTGTTTGCATATACACTTCACTATGAACCATTCCAAGCTACAATCATAAAAAATTCCAACAAGGCACAGCTTTACTTTGTAACATGGTTGAAGCTGGCAACTCTGAACCCTTTGACCCCTGCTAGGATTTAAAAATGTGCACTTCCTAACCAGTGAGTCCAAGAAGCAAACAGACAAAACAAAGTCTACAGTAAAAGAGACCATGAATAAGCTAAAGCTTTAGTGCTGAAATGGAGGTTAAAGATGACAATGATAACTATGCTTGAATGGGTTCCATTTGTGGGAATTCACCATAAAATTACAAATGTTTAATATCAGATTCACAATGCATTTGCCAAACATCTATTCATGAAGGTAGGTTTACCCTTTTTTGTTGTGTGTTTACACCAACCAGGCAAATTTTAGAAAGTCTTCTCTGGACAAAGTGCCAATCCTGTACTCTATACAACAACAGTTAAAAAAAGACAACAGACCCTCTTGGCATTTTACATTGGTTTGCAAGTGCTTGCCAGTATTCACAGGATGGAGCAGAACATGCTGCCATTGTGGCAACCACTTTCCACAGTAGTGCTGAACCTGGTAGCCATGGAAATTCCAAATCGTGATGGATACTGGAAGGAGTTAAGGCCAGTAGATGAGCTGGCCAGTGGTCGAGGAGGAGGATTTTTCAAAACCCAAGGTGGAGCCAATGTACAGCTACAGAAGAGAAGGACGAATGGACAAGATGAACTGTGAGTGAGCAATTTCTAACATGACTTACACTGAAGCTATGAAAGGTCATCAGTATTGTCAGTGTTTGATTTGTTCTGGGCTATAGTCGAAACATGGCGGGCTCTGTAGAGGGCCTGTGATGGCATTTAGTTGATTCATTCTAAGCTAATGACAATATCACAATTTACAATGTGATTATACTCTGATGAAAACAATTATGGCTATAATAGTCCATTTACCCTACTTATTCCAAGCTCCTTTAAACAATGTGCAATTATTTCAAATTCATTATGAATTATAGCTATAAAATTTGTGTCAGTGCAGAGCTGCACCTCCACTTTGTGTAATGTAGTGCATTAGTGTAGTGCAATTATAGCGTCTGTGTGGACAGGAGAAAAAAGGCAGAAAAGTACATCCAGTAAAGGCCCTGATGGACTCTGGATGTCTGCTTCTCTTTGTGGGTTGCCCGGTTACCTGTTATTATGCCTTTGAATACTGTTGTTGCGCAACACGCAGCTCTCATTGCAGGGATCCATATATAGCAGTGCTTTTTTGCTGCGAGGATGGCCCTGGAACAAGAGATTGTCTTGAACTACACCTTTCACAGGTCCCAGCACAGCAATGCCACAGCTCTGTGCTGGTTGGACACGGTTGCGCAAAACCTAAAGAAAAAACAAAGCATGAATACCAAGTATGAAGAGTGACCTGAAAATACATTTAACAAGCAAGTCTGAGTGTCTTCATGTTTCACTCCTCCTCACCTTGATATCTATACTTCCAGAGACTTGGATTCCACATCCACGGTTTCTAATCACATCATTCTCCACAATCTGCCCGTTACCACTGAAACTGACACCGTGGCCACTGTTCCCATAGATGCCGTTACCACGTAGCTCCACTCTGCAGTCTTTCTCTATTGTAACACCGCCTCGACCATTTTCAAGAATGCAGTTTGCAACAAGTCGGGTCAGCTGACTGCTCTGCAGCACAGCTATCCCAGGACCACAGTTACTGTTTATGAGGTTGGCAAAAACATTCAGAGCCTCACTGCTCTTTACATATAGGCCAACTGCTGTAGAAAGAGACAGAAACATAGAGACAACATTAGGTAAAGATTGACTTATGTGTCCAGTGTAACAGATGAGTTTAGTACCTCCGTTGTAGCTTATGCAGTTGTTCTCCACCAGGGCCACGCTGATAGAACGACGAGCAGAGTGGCGCTCATCCTCACTGTCCAGATCGCTCTCCCAAGCAAATAATTCCCCTTCTTCATTAAAGTTCTCCTGACCTTCTCTTCCTTCTCCTTCCCTCCTTTCCCCACTGATTCCATCTCCACCAATCCCTTCCTGCCCAGCCCAGTTCCCCTCCCTGGCCTCAATGTTCTCCGACTCCTTTCTGCAGAACACTGCCAGCCCATACATGCAGTTATGGGTGATGTAGTTTCCTAGGAGCTGTGGGAGGCTGGATGACATGACCCACACACCGCAGCCTTTGTTACCTTAAGAAATGACATGAACAAGACATTGAAACAATCTGATCCATGACTGTTAAATATGTCACGATGCTCTCTACAGAACGTATGTTGTCGCAAATATCAGGCTTTCATTACATACAGTAGACATGATTGTCCTCAATAACTCCACGTCCTCTCTCTCCCACCACCACACCATCCGAGTAGCCATAACAGATATAGTTGTTTTTCAAGATGGGGTCGCCTCCTCTTCGGATGTCCACACCCCCCCACTGATTCTCTCTGATAACATTCTCTGAAATTAAAAAAAAAAACCTGAGTGTTCTGTAAGATGTAAATGAACAAGAAGCAGGTGGAATAGGCCCCCTTGCTGACCTGTAATCACCCCTCTGCCATTCTCGTTTATAGCTATCCCTGCTGCCAGGCCTTGGAAGATGTGATTTCCACTAAGAGAGAATAAAGCAAAGTACAATTTCATTAGATTTGGTTCTACGCCTTCAGGGACCATTAGAAGTCACAATTATTGCTTCTTCTTTTTTTTTTTAAAAAAAAGGGGGAAATATTGATTCTATAAATATTATTTCTTTTGCCATCACTGGGGACAAAACTCGGCAGGCTGTATGAACACTGAGAGCAATATGATGGGAAAAACAGGGACTACACGTAAATGATGGAATGTTTGCAGGGGTCCAGCCTACCTCACCACAGGATTTCCGCTGAAGAGGATATACACACCGGCCTCCTTGTTGTTATAGATCTGGTTGCTCCGAATTGATCCTTTTCCATTGCCAAGGACAACAACCCCGGAGCGCAAACCACTATGTATTTTGTTGCACTGTGAGAGGGTAATAACAGAGCCTCAAAAATAAAGATCAAATAAATTTTAGGTTACTTATGATCTTGTGTTAGGGATTTGGTGAAGCCATTACCACAACAGTGGGGTTAGCCCCTTTTCGGATGTCCAGCCCGGCTTCCCCATTGGAGTGAATGTTATTTTCCGCAATGAGGCCATGAGCGGAGAGGCGCAGGAACACACCCGATGCTCGGCACTCACAGACTTCATTTCTCAGCATTACTATCTGAAAGACGCGAGACAGAAAGAAGAAGCTCAAGTAACAGTTGCTACTAAATTACTAATGATGCAGTACTTCACTTGATATGTGATGGATGGAGACACTGATCTAAATCTAAATGTGTTAAATGTTTAATTTCTGAAATGAAATAACAAAGACTTTATTTACTATGGAGTCCTGGATGCAGCGGACGGCGTAGTTCAGGCCACGAAAAACATTTTCCTCCAGCCGTGCTTGTGCAAAATTAGACATATGTACACCACCCTTCCCGTCCCTGAAGAGGCAGCGTCTGAGGATGCAGCCACGGGAGGATTCTGCCAACATGTGAGCCTCTGGGTCCCTGTCTAGTTCCTGCTGAAGGGTGAGGGGTTCAGGGGTCACAGATGGAGGATCTGGGGATGAGGCGAGAGGCAAAGAGCCATCTGGCTGAGGCTTGAGCAAACGGGATAGACCATGATTGTCACATGAGATTTTGTAATCCAGTGTAAAATGTTTTTTAGTGTCATTAGTTCCCCCGCCATCTTGGTTCTCCTCCTCTCCCTCACTGCGTTCGCCTTCACTCCATCCATCTTCAATAACTGTGCCCTGACACACAGCATCTACCCCTGTCCTTCTCTTCCATTCCTCCATGCTTACGTGTTCCTTCTTCAAATGGGCACCTAGAGTTAGAGGTCCACCAGCGGAGCCAGCCTGAGTTCCTTTGGGAGAGCTGTTATGTGCATATACGCCACAATAGGGGAACGTCTTAGCCAGGGCAGCCATGTGTTTACAAGCCCAATTTTTTTCTGACACCGCAGGGCCTTCCATAGTCACTGAAGCTGTGTCACTTCCTGAGAAGTCACAGCTGTCTAATAAGCTGAGGACGACACCCAGAAAGTGAACAGAGCTGCCCTGTGAAAAGGAGCAAAAACGAGCCTGGCAAGTTCCTGGACCACGAACCTGCAGCTGGGCTCCTTCAAAGTTGCAGTTATCTATTTGGACATGACCCCAGGATGTCTAGTGGAGAGCAAATAGAGAGAGAAGTGTCTTACACATTCAGCAAAAAATGAATATGAGAGGTGTTACTATTACTTTACCTTATACACCACTGTGGAGAACCAGGGTGGCATGAACACCAGATTACAGAGCCTGGCAGTGGGGCACTGCTGCTCTATACACACCAGGAGGGCCACTTCACCCAGTCGGCCCAGCCCAACTAGCTCAACTGGGACCTTCAACGTCACCTCAGCCTGCTCCTCATACACCCCTGGGTGGAGAACCACACGATCATATGGCCCCACCACTCCAAGGGCCCCGCGCAGGGTCTCAAACTCACACCCAGGCCCCACATGCCAGACCCTGCGGTCTTTCCGACGTCGGAAGAAGATGAGGCAGGCGGTGGACTGGACCTCGGGCCCATTTTGAGTCCAGGTGCGTGTAGCGATGGCGTGCTGCTTCAGGGCCTCTCTCCACGACGGGGGCTCCAGATGGGGCTGACTAGGCCAGTTGGGATGTCTGCATTCAGGACATCGCAGGCAGAGCTGCCTCCAGCGGGTGTTATCCAGTGAGATGATCAACTCCCTCCAGGCACGGCACACCTGGCAGCAGCGGCCCAGGTCAGGGAGAGGAAGGTAGGCTAAGATAACCCTCCACAGCTCCACAGGGAGGCTGCCCACCTCCATGGCAGCAGAGACACCGGCTGGGGAGCACCGTGACGTAGGTGAGAGGAGGAGGGGACCTGGAAACAGTCACACACACACACACACACACACACACACACGCGCGCGCGCAGTTCAGGCAACAGAAAACGCTCGCGCCAAGCGTTACACAACAATAACAATAATACACTGCGCTTATTGATGAGCGCACGAAAACAGGCGCTCCATAACACGAACAGCATTTACTGCAACTGTGTTATTTAACCAGAAAACAACACTGCGACATGTAACGCGTTGGTGTTGATGAAAGCCAACAATATGATCAAAGTTTGCTGATGTCGATTAGCTATCTGGGTACCAGCTAGTTATCGGAATCCCGGCATAACCAACGTTAGCAGGAAAATGAAAGCCTACCTTTTTTTTTTTTTTTTTTTACCAGTTTGCCATAGATCGATAAATCAACACATGTCTCCCGTTACATGTCTGCGACACCTTCTCTGTCCTCATAGCCTTCATAAGAATCCATGATGAGGGCAGATGTGCCATCCAAATGGAGTTAAGGCCACAGCTTCCAATTTAACAAGCACGGATCTCCATCTTCCGCTTCCTAAAAGTGGGCGTCTACCTTTCGCTCTCCTTCATGCGTCCACAGCTCGTGGAAGAAGAAGAAGAAGAAGAAAAGCTGCAGTTTGCTGCTGATGTTAACTGCTTCGGTCCCGGAAGTTTATATGTCCGTGCTTAGAGCTGATGTGGCACAGAGTGGATGAGTCTCAGTAAAACCTCTTGACACAAACTTCAGGTGAATTCACAGCTTTTCAACACACGTAAACGAAATTTCCCTGTTTTAAAAGTCCTCTGCTCATTGACGGTTAATTAAACACCCACTAATCATCGCAAACTGTCAGTACAAACCTTCATACTGTACACTGTAGCTACTGTAAACACACTTTTAAAGCCATGCATTTAAGTAGTGGGTAAATAAAAAACTACAAGTAGTGTAATAAAGGTAAAAGGAGTCTAAATACAAAAGTTCCTTAAAGATGCACTAAAGTATTAAATAAAAGTATAAATATCGAATATTTGGGCACAAAACACAACTCGGTAACAGGTTGAAATCCAGTTATATATATAAATATAAAAATAAAATAAAGTAATAAATTAAAACATACAGAATAAACAACAAACAAACAAAAACAAATAAATAAAAATGGATGTTTCAATCAGATATATTCAGACTGGAATATTGTGATGGATAAGAGTACTAGGTACTGATGTGGACTGAAGGGAAGTGAGGTGGTATAAATGCTGCTCAGGTGATAGCACAATGGGGAGATGTGTGAGTCAGGTGAATTGTGGAAACAACAGGTTACTGGAGGACACCAGAGAGTGAATATGAAATGATGGGAGAGTGCCATGAAAGGAAAAAGAAGCAGAAATGCAAGTGGGAAGTGGTTTGAATGTTGTGACATGCTGTATTTCATCAGAGACTTTCTCTCCTGGCATTTCCCATAAGCATCTTTTACACCAAGA
>JAVQJX010165757.1:0-11647 GCA_036025115.1 Ambassis agassizii
TATCCAACTGTGCTTTCAAAACTTTATTTATATTTGTAGTCCATCCTTTACTTTTTCTTCTGATGTTTTTTTACAAATGTATTTTTTGTACAAATAATTTCACAATAATCTAGATTGAAAATAAAAATCATTTATACGGTTCTCTATTTGTTTGTTTATCTAGGCTATAAAAACAGACCAAAGCTTTTGTTCAGCTTTCAGTGTGTGAAACAGTTGTTGTGTGTGTGTGTGTGTGTGTGTGTGTGTGTGTGTGTGTGTTGTTGGTCAACCTCTGCCAGTTCTCATTTTAAAATATAGAAGAGGAGGTGCTGTGTGGTCAAACTGACTAACAAGATACACTTTGCAACTTCCTTGTGTTCATTTATAAACCCCACAGAACAAACAGCACTTCTCATAGTCATAGGTGTTGTAAATGTGAAGCGTTTGTAGTCCACATGTGTAAAATGATTTAAACAATAATTCAAACACATTGTTTCCATTTTACCTTACTACAGTTAAGCGTTTGTAATGTTAAACAAACAAATGTAAAAAAAAAAAAAAAACAAGCCTTATTTAGCACAGACAGAGGCCTTTTTCACATGAAGGGACACAGAACAGGAGGAACAAACTTGAGTTCCTCTTTATAAGTTAAGTGTGCATGACTCACATTTTCTGTATAAATGCAGGCTGTTGCACCATCACTTTTCTTTTGTAAGATTTTATTGTGATAAGTCAAATATAATAATAACGTTATGGTCAATGTGATTTTTAAGTCTCCTACAATGATGCACTTCTGCCGTGGAGAAATGTGTGTTTTTCCCCCCCATGATTGTCGCCTTTGTGCGGGTGAGTAAAACTTATTTTTAAAAACTTGGCCTCTCACATCGGCCCACATGCAGTTTTGTGGCCGGACTTTGTTCACATCCGCAAACTGTGCATCACGTCGCCTTGATGCGCTCGGCTGTGTTAATCAGTCTCTTCCTCATCATGACACACTGTGCGCAGCGCTGAGAGAGGAAGTGCACCAACAGCTGATGAGTCTCTACACTGATCGATCCTCTCTGACTGTTCAGGTAAAAATCAAACTGACACTGTGGTTCGGTTTGTCAACATCCAGGCAACTTTAAATCAGATGGTCACAGAGACAACGTGGAGGACGCGTAAAGAAGATGGACCCTGAAAGTTCCAGTGCCAGAGTGGAGAGGACTTTGTGGACAGTTTGGGTGAGCTTCTGCATACTTCACACCCGCACGTGTTACGCAAAGAGAACATTGCACATAGAGTCTGTCTCTTTTTTTTTTATACCACTCTGTGTCTCTTTCGCATATAGGCTAAATACACATGGATGTCACTGTCCCCCGCCCTCCTCTCACTCTTCCTGATATTCACAGGTCTCAGCTTGACCACCATCAACACCTTTTAAGGTCTAGCTATTGTAGTCAATCAGGCACTGTTATTTTTGTACATAAAAATACAATTTTACTGGTAACAATCAGGGATCCGAGGTGTTGGCATTAAAGTAAAATATGTAGCAGTTGACACTAAAACTCACAAAATATAGCCTCATTATGGGCCAATTTTAAAATGGTCTGAAAGTATATTGCACCTTTAATGACATGTTTTGATGAGTTAGTTTTACTATAGTAAAGCCTTACATGTTTAGCATCCCTTATTATTTATCAAAAATGACAGAAGTTCAGCTCTTTAAACAGTCTTCTTCAGCTCATTGTTTTGGTTTCACATCTGCACCTTCACACTTTTTTTTTCACTGTCACTGCTGACATGTCAACCCTATTTTCACCTGTAATAACAACAACAACAAAAGTTAAAAGAAGTCTAATGATCATTGGATCAAATGTTTCATTGTGTTTCACTTCATTTGTTGAGAGGAATCACTTCACTGATTCAGATCCTGATTTCAGAGCCAGATAAAATATATGCAAGCTGCTCAGCAAGCAAACCACAAAGAGAACATACATACATTATTTATCACATGAAGAAAGAGAAAGTCATATTGATCTATCGTATATTATAACCCTTAAACTCATTTAGTATTAATGTTGCTGTGCAGGTCAGCTCAGTGTTTGTCATAGATCTGTTGGTCTGTAGGCCCATGTGGAGTTCACTTTGTGTGTGGGGAGCATTGTTGTTCTGCAAGAGGAAAGGGCTTTCCCAAAACTTGTTGCAAAGCTGGAAGGAGGCTATTGTGTAACCATGTGAGGTCTTTCTGTGTAACACAATAGTATAAATGTTTGGATCATAACATGTCATGTTATATAAAATGCTCTCTCTCCATCTCTTTTCTCAGTACTATGTAACAGGAGCTGTTAACAGGTTCTTCAGGGCATCACCCGCTGACACCATAAACGCCGATCCAAACTCCTTCCAGGAATCTACAGAAGACATAGACCCTCCTGACTGTAGCCAAGAGGAGGATGGCTCGGTTAGACGACGGGCACTCGATGAGGAACAGCCAGTCTCTCCGCACAGTTCATCTTCTTCTGTTGTGACCTCAAACGTTTGCACCGTAGATATACATTTAAGACCCGACGATGAAAGCACAGAGTACGAAAAACCTCTGAGTGGAGAGGATGGAGAGGGCACAGGAGAGGAAGAGCTCGGCCAAACAGGAAACGATGACACTGGGCTTCTGACGGCTGAAGATGACACAGCAAAAGAACAAGACTCGACCAAGATCATAACACCGTACACTTGCAAACAAGATGAGAAGAATGAAGGACAACGTGTGAGTACTGACGACAAATCAGACGACTTGGAGGAGAGTGAAGGAAAGACTGGTCCTCAGGAGGAAGAGGAGGATGCTCAAAACATGGATGAAACGATGACAGAGGAAGAAGAGGGTAAAATGCTCCATGAAGATGAGCAGCTTTTGGACGAAGAGGACAGTGATGTGATGGAAATGAGACCAGAAGAGGAGGACAGCGTGCACAGAGGACAGATAGGTGACGCAGTTACAGTGGTGACAGAGGAAGACACAGGAAACTGTGATGTTGTGTTACATGAAAATGAGACGGAAGAAGTTGAAAAGCAGCCGGCTGTCTGTAAAGAGCTGCCAGATATGTCAAAGGGTGAGCCAGTTGTCACTGGACAGGAGCATCCCATGGGACGTAGTAGTGAAAGTGAAGACGAGGGTCAGCAGGGGACAGTCACTGAGGAAGAGGAGGGCAGTGATGACCAGCCGACAGATGAGATGTCAGAGCAGGAAAAGGACATGAGAAGAGAAGAAAACGTGTTAACTGAGTGTGTAACATGCAGCGAGGAAGGCGTGCAGAATGCAGAAGAAGAGGGTGTCGCAGACACAGAAATGCAAACCAAAACAAGAAACTATTGTGGAGAGGAGGAGAGGACTGAACAGGAGACGTTCCCCTGTGAAGAAAGTCCTCCGGAAGCAGTATGTAGCTCCACCTCAGTTACAGTAACACTCGAGACTGGACAGGAAATTAGAGAGTTTAAAAATACGTCTCTTGGGACAAGTGAAGGCTACGTTGTTATGCTGCAGGAGGTAAATACTCCAACATGTGAGGAAACACAAGAGGGAGTTCCTGAATACAACAATGAGCTCAGGCCAGATGAAAACCCGACACAAAAGATCCTGGAAGAAGGAGATGGTGAGGAAATCCAGACTATTCAATTACCAGAAGAGGAGGAGGAGGAGGAGGAGGAGGAGGAGACCGTAGAAAAGGGTGGCTGCAGTACAGAGGCTGACTCTTTGCTGGTGACAGAGCTTATGGAAGACAACCAAGAAAGCACAACAGAAGATATTGAGAATAACTTTGAAGACATAGAGAGGCACTCAGTAAGAGAAGAAAGTCAAGAGTCAGGACACGTGTCTGAGGAAGAGGAAGAAGAAGGAAGGTTCCAGGAAAGCTCAATGAAGACAGAATTTCAGACAACTGAAGAGCTGCTGGTTGACTTTGGAACACATGAAGTGTTATATGACTCCAAAGATGCTGCTGAAGAGGCTTGTGACGTGAAAGAAGAAGTCAGAGTCGCTGATGAGAAAATCCAGAAGATGCCAGAGAAGAGCTTCTTTGATGAACTAGGACAAGCTATAGCTATGGCTGCAGAGCAAAACGACATCAGGACTTTTGAAGGAGACATGATTAACTCTGAGTTCTTGAAACATTCAGGTGAGAACGAGCATGAATTACTTGATGAAATACTCAATGCCGTGTTAGACTCAAAGGAAAGAGATCACGGAGATGAAATACAGAAGAAAAACAAGCAGGTAGTAGATTCTGAAGTATCTCTACATTTGGAGATACATGATCAGTCACCAGGCATTGAGATGAGTGAGAAGGAGATGATAAAAGACACTGAAGCAGCTGGTGAATCCAACACAAGCCAGTCCATCAAAGAAGAAGTTTGTACAGAGACGGAGGCAAGCCCAGGACACCAGGATGTGATTGATGAAGAAATCCTGGACCTGTGGATAGAGGCGGCTCTGTCAGAGGACGCCCATGGAAACAGACAACAGGAAGAGCCCGAACAAGAAGAACAAATGGATGCAGAAGCATCACCAGACCTATCGTATGAGGAACAAATGTCACCGAAGAAGGAGCCGATGGAGTCAAACTCAGGGGAATCTGCATTAGCAAGTGATGGAGAAATATCTTTATCCACTGTAGAGTCTGAATTTTTGGACCGGTCTCTTGGTGAATGTGGTACTGAAAACTCTGAACTACCGAAGCCAGTGAAATCATTTCAAGGTGTGGATGACATGTCAGAGTCAGCTGACGTATCTGAGCTCCCTGCACAACAAGCTATCTCTGAATCTCAGGTTGATCTGATGGAGGGAAGAGCAGAGGCGGAGCAGTCTTATCTGAAAGAGGAGCAATACCCTGATTCAGGAGTGTCATCACCACTAAATGAGGAATCTGATAAATCACAAGAAAGCACAGAGGAAAGTGGATCACAGCGAGATGTGGATGTGACAGACATGGGATGGGCTGAAGAGCCGGATATGACCAAAATGAGACCTCTCCAGGAAAACAAAGTCAGTGATGAGATTCTGGTGTCAGACTTTTCAGATGAAATCACACACATTGAATTCAGAAGTGAGTCCGTAGAAGGAGAAATCACATCAAATGAAGGTGCTTTCCAAGGCGACGTATGGGCTGAGACGAAGTTGGATGGGCCTGAGCCAGGATGGCTAGAGGAGCCACTGGAAATGTTTCAGGATCTGAATGAGGTAAACGTATGCTCAGTAAAATCAGCTAGTGCTTCACAGATGTGGTGTATATGCAGCTGTTTCTTTTATCTTTGCAGGTGGATGGCTCTTTACTGGATTTTACTGTGCAAAAGTCACGGATTGCAGTTAAAAACCCTCTGGTAAGGCCGCCCAAAGATCCCCGCACTCTGCTGAATATGCCCTCTGCAGATCCCACTCCCACTCCCACTCCCACTCCACGAGCACCTGCTGCACGTGTACCCTTAGGAGGCTTGAGTGTAGGAATAAAACTGCCTGGTATGTATATGGTATATTAACATTATACTTTTAATATTTCAGTTATTTTTCCTTAAATGTTTTGTTTGTTTGTTACTTTCAAGGGTTTGGTGCAGGTTTTCCTGTTTTAAAAAAGACACACGTGGACAAAGATGAAAAGAAGCAGGAGATAGTCTCACAGGTATTCATAAAATTTCATATATGTTTTCTTATGTATTGTAGCTATGTGTATATTAAAATAACATCTTTATCAGCAGGAAACAGAGAAAAAGACAGATGAGACCAGTGAAGCTCTCAAACAGGATGAGGTGCAACACAAACCAAAATGGATGCCACCAAGACATCCAGGGTAAAATAGCAACACAAACAATTTTTGCTAGAATTTGTTATATTCTCATTATTATCTACTTTTCTCATCTCTCCCCAGTTTTGGAAATCCACTTATGTCTGAGCTGAAGACCAAACTGAAAAAGACCACAAAAGAATGAGAGGACTGATATTGCTTTATGTGAATGTATGGATAAGAAAAGCTTTTTTTTATGAAGGGAGTGCCCCCATTTCAGCTGTCCAATGTTTAACTTTTATAATAAAGCATAAATGAAAAAGGTGTGTTTTCTGTCATGCAAAATGATAATATATTCAGATTTAACATATTAGAATCAAAACAACAAATGAAAACAAAATAAAATGTACAGAAGATATATCTCGTTTGCGTATGTGGCCATAAAACTACACAGACTGTAGGTGGCAGTGTTGCTGCATTTCCTTGACACACGAAGAAGAATTCCTCTGCTGTGATTGGCTGGAAGTATCCAATGATTGTTGATGGAACTGATATTTGAACGCAAGCGGCAGTGGACGAGATTTCGGGAACTTTTGTTGTTTTGGCATTTTTATTGAGGACTCCGATGCAAAAGGGTATTTTAGTTTGTTCGGAATATTTTCACAAACATAAACATCAGCTAGGAAGTGCCTGTTGTCAGGTAAATGAACTCTAAGTAAGTATTCTTACCACGTTAGCATTCGGTAGCCTCGTTATTAACTGTTGCATATTTCGAGCATAACGATGATAAAAACGTCGTTGCGATTGATGTGTTTTATGGCGGCTGTGTGCTTCTCTGCTCGTTACAGTGAGGTAGTACTCTGTAGTTTTCTTGTGTTTTATTGGCATCGGCTTGTTTTCGATACAATGTGTTTCACTGGATTGTTATTTTGCTAGTAGATTTGGATGTCAAGTGTTTTTGTATTGACTGAAGCTTTTAATCTACTTTCTGCAGACACAACGATTCAGGGAGGGGAGACAATTGAAAGTATGTATGAAGAAGTCTGATCGGTGTGCTAGATTAACCTTAGTTTGTTCACAAAAGAAACACCATGTCCAGTGTGACTGCATCAGAGTCTGCACATATTCAGGAGAATCTAAATGATGATGAAAGACGGGAAAATATTCCACCTGGAGACGTTTCTACAACTCCAAAAGTCAAAGAAGATGTAATAGGAGCTTCTTCTACACAGACGCATGGAGAAAACAAGCCTCTCTCTGACACCTGCAGCTTTTCAACCCCAGCTCCAAAAAGCAACAGCAGCATCAAGGCAAAGTCACGGATTTCTGGTTTCCAGTCAGCTCTAACACCCATTTTAAAATGCTTAAATATTGGAAACAAATCTCAGTCTCCTTCAAAACATGGAACCAATCCAAGTCTGACACTTTCCCGTTTCTCTTTTGGCCAAAAATCATCAAAAGATTCTGTCCAGCATCCCAACTCTGATTTCTTCAGCAGCCATTCTGGTCGGTCTGTGAGTGGTAGGAATGGCCCTGTGTGCTACCTGGAGGATGAGTCATTGCCAGAAGTTACTCTACTTGATGTTACATGTGATTCCACAATGCAGTTGACAAGAAATGATTCAGCTCTTCCTGACAGTGCACCTTCAACACCCATAACACCCAGGTGTATGAATAATAGTACTTTCCCTGCTCTCCAACCCTCACAGAATAAGATGGTGGATAATTTTCCAGATGAGGGCGGGTCTACAAGTCAGACTAGTTCACTCTGCAAAAACGACAACACTGAATCTTCTCTTATTGTGAATCGCAGTAGCTCAGCTGGAAAGGCAAGTTCTACACATGTGCTGGAAAGCACTTTGGAGAGCCAGTCTGTTAAAACAGCCACTTCAGCAGAAGCTGTTAATACAACCGTTCAGCTTCAGAACAACACTTCTCATTGTACAATTTCCTTTAAACAAACTGAAACAAATGAAAGCACCAAAGACAGACCTCCTGTGGCCTCTAATGCATTCACAAGTGCTGAAGTGAAAAATCCTGAAGTCCTTCCTTCAGAACTAGGAAAACCTACAAAGAAAATATGTCCTACAGACTCTAACATCACACTGGTTGGCCACCTGCAGAGCAAGCATGTCCTGTGGTGTGATATTAGTCTTCTTGATGTTACACATGATTCAGAGCAATTACCGGGAGTACCCTCCATGGATGTCTCACAACATGACTGTCTAAAAGACAGCAGGCCTCAGTCAGAGCTCAGCAGGCAGACTGTGGCAGGGTCTTACCAAGCAGACATGATGCAGAAAGAAGAGCTGTCTGATACACAGTCTGAAGTAATTAAAACATCCTTGGGTGTAACTCAGGATATCACTATGGGCAGTGTTTTGGAAAGCAGCAGGTCATCAGAAAGAAGTGGACAAAATGTGGAGAAGGTTCGTCCTACTAATGTTACCCGTGACATAAGCATGTCTAGTAACACGTCTGCTCAAAGTGCACAGGCCTCTTACATTATGGAGTGTGGCACTAGTTCAAAGAAGGCTGAGCTGCATGTTGAAACCACCACTGATGCTATGAAAGATAACGAGGAGCTACATACCAGCCATGACGCCAAGTTGACCAGCACAGTGTCACCAAAACCACAAACGCCTGAGTCTGTGAACATCTCATCTACAACTGTGCAGCCCTCCAAACTGAGTGCATCCACTGGTTTAAACACTACGGTTTCCCTTTCCTACCCTCAAAACAGGACACTTGATCTTTCTACATCAAGCATAAATGGTCCCAAAGTGGAGGGTGGATGTATAGATCAGGCGAGTTCAGCTACCATACATCAAGGTAACACTAGTGTAAAGGAAAGTGGTCCTTGTGGTGTGCAGAATGCCACATTTGATAAGCATTATCTTCAAAAATTCAGTGACAGCTCTGTAGGAGAAGCAAGTGGATCAACCGTTCAGGTCCAGAATAATACATTTGATTGTAAACCTCCTTCTAAACAGAATTGTACAATATCTTTGCCAGAAACAAGCTTAAGTCACCAGAATACTGTGGACAAACCAGCCTCTCCTAAAGTCTGCAATCAAACCACAAACCTTGAAGAAGAAAAATCTGAAAGTCTTTCTTCTGAATTGTCAAAACATGATGCAACAGCACCTACCACAGAGCCTAATGCCAACATGGTAGAAACTACTAATGGCACATTTGAAGTGCATCCTGTTTTGGAGGGACATGACATTAAGGATCATTCAGATCTGGCAGTGTCAGAAGGACTTTGCAACACTTCAAAATATCAGGTCATGGATATAGAGACCCACAAAGTAAACGCATTCAATTTGGATGACACACTAGATTTAAGGGGAGACCCCCTGATCACTTCAACACCGACCTGTAAAATGTTCCATTTGATCATTGAGCGAGAGGACGACAAACTCTGCAGAGCACAGAAAAAAACGGATGGGGATGGTCTCAGTCACCCAACTGTCCAAGTGCCATCAGATATGCCGTCAAACATCATCTGTGACCGGAAAACCTTCTTGACTCAACCTGCGGTCAAATCCCTATGGCCTCTGCCGACGGCACCATCCCGGCTGTTGAAATACAAACCAGTCTCCACACTTCCAACACGGTTTGACCCAGTTTCGCTGACATCAGGTCTGCCCATGACGAGACAACGAGCCCACGCCAAAGCTTTGAAAGATGCCTCTGCTTCTGATTCATCTCAGGGGGTAGGATTTATTATTTTTGTGTTTCTCAGACTGCACAAGGTTGATATCTTTCTGTTTAACGAACTCGCAGTAACGTCATCTGTTTTTTCTGCATCAAGAGTACAGGAATATCAAGCTCCTACAATTTACGTGCTACCACAACAGGTAGGCAGTGTCTCTTTCAGATATTAATTTGATTCTTCATACACTTTGTCAATGTAAAAACAGGATGAGTGTGCTCATAGTATCCACATCTTCTTCACTCTGTTAGGATCCAGGCAGCCCTGCTCTGGCTTGCAGAAACCACAGATGAGTGGTATCCCAACGGGCATCCTGAGACCTGCACCAGGTCTTAGGCCGCCATCAGCAAGAACTAATGCAGCATCCTCGTCAAGTACAGAGAAACTGTGCGGACCTACAGGTAACAATTCTCCTGTTTTGTTATAAATGTATCTGAAATTGTGTTTTGTGTTGCCTCTCCATCACTTTTTTTGTGTTGTCAATGAGGATAATGTTTTTACTAAGGAATGAATTAGTAGTTAAGCTTGTGTTAGAACGTGTTACAGTAATTTCATTTCAATTTCATTTTTTCTTCTTCTACATATGTGCAGCTGCTAACCCTCTTATAAAACCTTCACAAGGAAAGAAGCACACTTTAACCAGAAGCGACAATTTACCAGTATCAAAGAGGAAGAAAACGGGTACGTTCCTGTAAACGGCAAAAAAAAAAAGTAGAATAACACGAGTGGTTTCAGTTGTCACAAAAGCTTGTGATTTTATTCATCCTTTCAGATCTTCCTGTATCATCAAATAATGCTGAAGTATTAACATCTGATACTACAAAAGGACCCAAAAACCCGAAACAGCCTGCAACCAGTCGGAAAGCTGTACCTGCTAAAACCCCAAAAGATGGTGGGCTTGGACTGTGTCCTCCTATTCTTTTATCTTGGAACTGCTTGGCCTTATTTTGTATTTCATATACTTTCAGATGGTGCAGTGCCCAAAAATACTGTGGAAACGGCAACATCCTGTGATCCTGCCAAAGGAACCAGAGCCCTGAAGCAACCTGCATCAAGTCAGAGAGCTGGAAAGCAACCATCTCATGGTGAGCTGGGATGCCCAACATGTCAAAGTTAATGTCATGCACAAAATGATAGCATGTGGCAACAGAGAGCACCACACATGAATACTAAGTAAAGCTTATATTATGCAGTAGTTATGCAGTGATGTTCACCTAGTGGAGGTAACTAGCAGGGTTAGTTGTACCAGCCTTTATCATCCTTTCAGTTGCTTCAATGCCATCCACTAATAATGAAGCTTTAACATTGACTTTATGAACGGAACTGCAACCCTCAAACAGCCCACAATAAGTCATGGATCTGTGCCAGCTAAGCAAAAGATGGTGGACTGGGGTTGTATCAAACTGTTTTATTATATAAAAATAATGCTGTGGTGTGATTACCTTTTCTGGAGAGTGAAAGGAGTTCATTAACTTGGACCTCTCTGTGTTTTTAGAAGCTGCAGTACCAGCAAATACTGTGGAAGGCTCAAACTCTTGTAATGCTGCCAGCAGAACCAGAGCCCTGAAACTGCCTGCAAACACCTGCCAGGGAGCTCTGCATGCTAAACAACAAGTTAATGGTAAGCTGGGGCTGAGATTCCCTGTAGCATTAGCTGATAAAAGCAGGAATAATTGAAGGAAGTCTGTAGGCCTGATATGCAGTAAAACAACATTTTCAAGGTGCAAGATCATTTCTGTAATGTAATGTTTTAAATTGTGTTGCAGGTTGTGCCAAATGTATTGCGCTTGAGGAACAACTCAGAATGAAATCAGAGGAAATAAGAAGGCTGAAGGAAGGTATAACTTGTTATGTGTTCAAAGGGATTTGACCACATGGCTTTCAACACTAAAGAGAATTAAAATAGATTTTGTCTTTTAAAATGGAATGAATCAGGAAACGGATATGTGTTCCTGTAGAAACTTTAAAGGTCTGATAGTCAAATATAGTCTAGTCCAAGTGAATGTTTTGGAATGAAAGGAACATAAACTTCATGATTTTCCTTTTTTATTTTTTTCTCCCCAGAGCTGCTGAAGTATAAGACTCAAGAGGAAGACTGCTGAAAGCTTCAATTAAAATATTAACTTTAAATTTTTTAATAGCATGTGATAAAAATAGTGTTGCTTCTCAATAAACAAATTTTAATAAACATGATTTAACT
>JAVQJX010165776.1:0-11087 GCA_036025115.1 Ambassis agassizii
GATTGTGTTTCCTTTTGTGTGTGTGTGCGTGTGTGTGTGTGTGTGTGTGTGTGTGTGTGTGTGTGTGTGTGTGTGTGTGTGTGTGTGTGTGTGTGTAGGAACACAAATACAAATGTTCCAGCACATGTTGGTAAGAATAAGCTTGAATTAATCTGCAGTCTGGAGGACTGAGTTAAGCCATAAAATCCACAATCTGCACCATGTTATGCAACTGTCTGCTCACTGATGGAGGTCAGTGTTTTGTTATTATGAAGGCATTTCTCTGTCAATCTACATATTCCATGTTAAACAGAGCCATCATATCGAATCTAAAACAACAAAGAGGTGCACAGATAAAAGCTTAGGGAGCGTCAGACAAGAAAGAAAGACAAAAAACAAAAGCAGCGACCGTCCATCTCCACATGAACTGCCTTCAGTATGCATCTAAAAAGCCAAATATTCCATCCCAAAGAAGCTGAAAAGATTTCAACATATGGAGTAAACATACATGAATGTCCAACAATAAAACACCAAAATATTTTGTTTAGAATTTCAAAGTGAGATTCTTTCTTTCTAGCCTTTAAAATAAAAACATATCCTGCACGTAAAAACAAAAAGAGAGGAAGCTGTTTTCCTGTTAAACATTTTAAAAACATGCCCTTGTCCTCTCTCTTCTGTTGCAGCGTGGCTTCACTATCAGGACGGCTGGCAGCTCTTAGTTGCTAGGCTACATTTGCATGCAGTGAATATGGTCTCTTTCATTAAATATGTCTTTGGAAAAGTGTAAAAAAAAAAAAAAAGGGGGGGGGGGGCTTTTATGTCAGCTTCCCCACTTTCACTCCCTTTTGTGCTGTCTCGATTAGTTTGCCTGATTGTAACATGGCTGCCAGCAGATAAAAGCCTGAAGGACAAACGGAGAGCTACAGACGGTACGAGGACGGAAATACAGTTATTTTATTCTGTTAAATCTAACCAACGCCGCCGCTCAGCTCAAAAACTACAGGAAACTACCTGCCCAACCAGAAAACAGGAGGGCAGAGTGTGGTACCTGTGACCACAGATGGTCCAGGAATCAGTGCAGAGATGTGGAAACAGATCTGCACAGACAGAGTTCAGGGGACACCTGGATGCGGAGACGTTAGGAGAGACAGTCCAAAGTAAAACCACAGGAGCCAGACGCGCCCCAGGCTTTGTCTCCTCGGTCACAGCTCTACTGTGGAGACTCCTGAGGCTGAAAGCAGGAAGGGATGAGGCCTCACAAAACCACCAGTGTGCTGCACTGTCGCCCTCTAGAGGCAGCAGAGTGCCTCACATGTCACCCCTTCACCTCACTTTATACATAACAACAGCAGTAATTTATAATGAACCATAACAGCGCTCTCATAGCTACTCGTGCTAATGTAGGGGACACATGAAACATCTTTATAATGTGAAGATAAAACACGTGATAAACTCACCTGTAACGTCGGTGCAGGTGTTAGCTCCAGGCCCTGCCCCCATGAATATCCTTGTGTTTTGTTTTGTTTTGTTTTTGTTTGTTTTTTTGGTGTAGGTTCATTAGTTGACAAAATTAAAAAAAAAATCGTATAGAAATATATGTAACTTCTAATCTATGCATGCGTTCGTTTTTTACGCACTGAGTGGGCGCTCCTGTTCGATCGACGATCTTTGTTGAAAACCGGAAACCAGTCGGTCAGCTGCTTCCTGCCCCCCCAACCCCACCCCCTCCCCTCACAGTCAGCTGTCACACGACTGTTTGCAAACAGCTCTCCGTGCGCTCGGTGCGCCGCGGCTCCGTGACTCCTCCAAACACCGCACGATGGGGGAAAACGAGGACAGCGACATCATCGAGCACCACGTGGAGGAGGAGATGGAGAAGAAAAGCGGCGCGAGGAGCCACGCGGCCTCATCCTCCTCCTTCCCGGAGAGCATCAGTCCGTCCGAGAGACAGGGCCACAGCAGCACGCAGTCCTCCCACAGACTGCTGGCCTACAGCGACGCCCTCATCTCCATCATCGCCACCGTCATGGCGAGAAACCCTGTTTTTATTATTAACATTATGCAGCACAGAAAGACTGTGGATTTATGCACCAAAACAAATGGATTGTTTACATATTTATCTCCTCTCTCTCTCTCTCTCTCTCTCAGATATTACCTGTTGCTCACACCAAAGTGGAGGATAATGAGGTAAATCATAAATCTTTTCACTGTAAGTTTTGTGTTTTTTGTTAAATGCTGAGTGACTGTGTGCAGGAGCTGAGGCAGAGCGTGCAGCTGCTGCTCACCACAAAGATCGCCGTCTACCTGATGACTTTCCTCATCGTGACCGTGGCCTGGGCCGCTCACATCAGGTAGGCGATGCTGTGTGCGTCGTCCATCAGCTCACTGCAGCGGCTTTCAGCTCTCATCTCACTTTGGCAGGTTGTTCCAGGTGATCGTGCGTATTGACGACTGCCTGGCGCTGCTCAACCTCGTAAGTTCAGCCTGTGTTTATAACAGACTGTCACACGTTTAACTGCTTTAAATAAAACAAACAAACCTTCTTCTGCTTTCGGTTGTTTCAGGCCTGCATGATGCTGATAACCTTCCTGCCGTACACGGTGAGTGTGAGCCGTGACCTCAGTCCTGCTGCTTCCTGCTGATTAACACCTGTTTTCTTTGTGCTTTGTTTTCTTTTGTTGTTTTTTTTTGCAGTTTTCTTTGATGGCGACCTTCCCTGAAAACATTTTGGGGATTTTACTGTTTTGTGGTTGCGTCATGGTGATCGGAGTCATCCAGGTGAGATAATGGCTCTCATCCGAGAGTTTAAAGTTTAAATGGACATGTTCTGCTGCAGGTTCTGCTCCTTAACTGACCATAATAACCAATCAGAAGGATCTTAGGCCCCGCCCACACAGACACGTATGATCCGGCACTTTAAAAAAATGGATGAAAACAAAACAAAATTTTAGAAACCAGGTGTCAGAGTGGATAGATTTCAAAACGCCGTTTCCATGGTTACGCCCGACAACAACAAACTGCTGAACTGATTCCAGCTAAAACATGCACCACACGTTTTTACATCCATCTGATTCTTGCTCACATCACAGAAAGTTTTTGGAGCATCCCCAATGTCTTCTTTTTCTGTCGTTGGTGTCGGTGCCACTCATAGTCCTGGCAGATGAGAGGAGGTCCGATAAGCACATAGAAACACAGAAGCAGCAGCAGAAATGAGTGGTGAAATGTCTTCAGAAAAAACTTGCCTCCATTTTAAACTCTTGTTCTGACCTGCTGATGCTTCGCCGTCCTCAGGCGTTGATCGTGGTGTACGCCTTCAGCCGGCCCTTCCTGCTGAACGAACAGATCCAGATCTCAGAGAACCAGCGTTTCTACAAACGGCACATCCTGGAGGTCATCATGAGGGTTCCCATCATGTGCTTCATCGCCAGCATCTTCTCCTTCATCTTCTTCCAGCTGGTCAGTAACTGTTTTTTTTTTTCTTCAGCTCTTCTTCCTGCTAACTCTCTGTTTTTCAGTCCTACGTGCTGTTAGCCGTCGTCATCTTCCTGCCCTACATCTCCCAGTGGGTGAAGTGGTGTCGCAGCAAAGCCATCGGTAAAGACGCTGCATGTCCGACCCTCAGATGTGCAGCGTGTTGAGTTTTTTTTTAAATCTTATGGGATGGTTTCAGGTCAGGTGGAGGAGACTCCAGACTCCATGATGTTTTACTCCTACCTGCCTAGCGAGCCTCTCAGCAAAGAGCGGGTGGAGGCCTTCAGTGACGGAGTTTACGCCATTGTAGCAACGCTGCTGATCCTGGACATATGGTGAGCTTCACTTTGTTTCTGCTAACGCGTTCCTCAGACTCCATGGTTTGACCTCTTTGGTTCCTTTCAGTGAGGACAACGTTCCCGACCCGACGGTGGTCCAGAAGAAGTACGGCGGCAGCCTGATCGCCGCGCTGCAGGACTACGGCCCGG
Source organism: Ambassis agassizii (assembly GCA_036025115.1). Taxonomy (NCBI): domain Eukaryota; kingdom Metazoa; phylum Chordata; class Actinopteri; family Ambassidae; genus Ambassis; species Ambassis agassizii. The sequence goes on from JAVQJX010165776.1 coordinate 3,939, forward strand.
AGTACCTCGCTTACTTTGGCTCCTTCGCCACCGTCGGCCTCCTCTGGTTCGTCCATCACTCGCTCTTCCTCCATGTCACCAAGGCGACGCGCTTCATGGGCCTCCTGAACACCTTCTCCCTGGCGTTCGTTGGAGGTTTGCCGTTAGCTTACCAGCTAACGCACGAGTTCCCGCGCAACTCTCGCAACGAGCTGGAAGCCATTCAGATCAGCTGTGTGATCATTTTCTTTGCTGGTATATTCCAGCTCGCCATCTGGGTGGTCGCTCTCTACAACGAACACGAAACTCTGCACCCTTACGTGCGATACGGCGGGCGTGAGCACGTGTTTATGCTCGCTAAGCTAGCTCTGTACCCCTGCGTGGCGTTGGGGACGTTTTTCCTGACGTGTATTTTGAGTAAATTTAGTGCTCCGATTTTCCACCTGATGGAGATCACGGTGCCTTTCGCTTTTCTTGTGCTGAGGCTGTTGGTGCGCGTCGGGTTAGCAGTGCTGCGGCTAATCTTCTGTCCTGATCGGTCCGAGCTGAGGTCTGTGGTGGAGGAGGAAGTGGACGAAACCAGAGTGCCATTCAATCCTGTGGTTACTTAGATTGAGGAAAATGAAGACAGAGCTTTTTCACCTCAGCTGGAAACAGAAGGGTTAAACACAAGAAACATGGAAGAACCTGCAGAGCGAAAAGAACATACAGACCGCCAAAACACATTTATTTCATAAAAATATTAATCAGTTCATTTATCCAGCTGATGTTTTTCTGAGCATGCTCAGAAGCAGCCAGGCGCTGACGCTTCTTTGCTCAGGTGTGCAGCAGGTACGTCCTTAAATCCAATTGCACTGTTTATGTGTCACACTTTTAACCTGGTTTCATTGTTTTTATCTTTGTTTTAAAACCAGCTGTACCGTGTTTGTCCAGAAGGGGTCGCTGTTGTTTCTGTTTAAATACTGAGAGATGCACTTTATTAGAAACCTGCCAGATGATGTTAAAGAATGTTTTGTTGTTGTCTGTTTTCTTTTCATGCGTATCAGCTCATCATAAAGGAGGGCGAGTCCAAAAGTTCTCAGACACTGAGCAGCATTTTACAAACGAGTTTCAGGAGGTTAAGCTAGAAGAAAGAAAACAAAAAAACATCAAAATCGTGCAGAATCTAACTGAAGGTGATCAGCATTTACAGCTCTTACACCGCATGAAGAACAACATGACCTTTCTTTATCAATTTTAGCCACATTTCCGAGCACTGGATGAAACCTGGATCTACCAGTTCTGCGGCACGTGAAAGAAATCTGATTAGACAAAAAAAAAAAACAGCAGTTATTCCAGCATTTCTGAAAGTTTGAAGGACGTTTCAGAAAGTTAACGACGAGGAGAGCTTCTGTAGAAAAAGAACTTTCTGACTCGCTCTCGTATTCGTCCTCTTGTTTGCATTCCTCCAACATGGCGGCGTGTTTTTGAGGCCAGTTGAGCTGCTGTGAAATATTTTATCTTTTTACATGTCTTTACCTTTGCGATGTGAAGCGTCTTATTATCACTGATATGAAAAGAACTGGAAGCCATTTTAAAGAAAAAAACTTTTATTTATTCACCTCCATACAATAAACAGCTTCATAATATCCCTACCAAGATATCAGTATGTTTTTTATTTATACATTTGTATTGCCCCTAATATATTAACAACACATTTCTTCTTCAGTATAATCTGTATCCACTTCAAAAACTAAAAGGTTTTCATTAGAAAACATTCCTGCTCAAAGCAAAAACTCAAACTGCCTGCTGCCTACGTTTCTATTTATTTTAGTACCTCAGCTTTAAAGCAGGACTGTGGAGCGTGTCAGTGGAACAAGTTCTCATTAAATGATGCATTAAAATGAGGTTTTATTATTATTATCCAAAGAATAATGGATCTTTTGTCTCTTAGTTTAATTTGTAGAACTGTAAAGTGATCATGTGACATTTTATAGACAAATAAACATTTCAGTGTAATAACAGTAAAATATTTAAATACTTTAAAAGGCACTTTAAAAACATTTTAATGCTCTGATTTGTTTATATTCCAGTGACACTCCATAAAACTGCTTAAAAAACTGGAAATAATTTAACTGTATTTTGGTGGAATCACTTTAGTGTGAACACTGTGTGGCTGTTTCCTCTGTGTTCATGATGCAGTGTGTGTGTGTGTGTGTGTGTCAATGTGTGTGTTTTAAACTGTACAGCTGGTCCCAAAAATAAAATAAAAATCCACCCGGCTTCACTTCAAGTGGGAAAAAACAAACAAACAAAAAAAACATGACATAAATAAATTAAACAGTACACACACACACACACTCAGTGTTGATCAGTGCTTTGGTAAACATTTCTCTGGACTCCATCGGAGCCTCGTCACAGACTTCCTGTAAATCATCACAACCTTATTCTGAGGAAACTTGCATAACAGACAATATTGCTAATAAAACGTCCTCCTTACACGTATGTGTACATTGTATACACACACACACACACACATATCGTACAATATATAGGCTCTACATGTAATCAATTCTCATTGATAACATCAAACTACATTCAAAAGACTAAACTACAACAGTTAATGTTGTATGCACCCCCCACCCCTAGACACACACACACACACACACACACACCTCCATCACCACACAGTGCAACTAAAATCATTGGTTAAATTAATTAATGGAAGCGTTGCCTTTTTTTTTTAAAAGAATAGTTCCACATTTTTGCGGGGAAATGATGCTCATTGTTTGAGTCTACAATCAGTTTACACCAACTAGATGGAGCAGACAGGAAGTCAGAACAGCAGAGAAAGTCCTGTGGATTTTCAAAATAAAACTCAGTTAAATGTAGGGCAGCACATATCGTGATCTCACCAGAGAAACATTTCTATAAAATAAAATATAACAGGTCGGGTTACATTCGTCATTTAGTCATCAGTTCACTTCTGTTGTCGTTCTTCTCGGGTCACATCGCTAATGTAGTGACCATCGTTTGGACACTACCTTTAATGATGCATTGTGGGATACATTGTGGGCTCTTTATGGGGTCTAAAAAGATCACTAGACATTTGGACAGCACTACAGAGTGGCGAAGTTGCTATATATTGATTAGGGAATGATTTCAGACACGCTTTACGTGTAATGCTAAAGCTAAGCTAACTCCACATCAAAACAATGAGCACATTTCCCACATGCCTCTAAAATAAGCAGCAGATCAAACCTACATCACTACCTGTTAGCTTCATCATGCTAAAGCTACAGATTTCTCAGTGTTTTTTTTTTGTTTTTTCCTCCGTCAGCAGGTCACATATGTGGTTATATATTAGGTATTTGTTCAGCTAAATATCTTCTATGTACAATACATTATTAATCCCAGTGCTGAGTGCAGATGATGCTCATGCGATCAGGATCCACTGAACATTGTGCGACTGTGTTTCGATGACCATGGATTCTTTAAGCTGCATTCATGCTGCTTGTTTTCTGATGCTGTGTCCATTAAATAGAGCAGAGTCTATAACACTGTATAAAACAGTGGCAGCACTCTGCGCCCACTTTATGCTGGTAGGAGCTTCTTTTCAGATCAGTGCAATAATGGCCGTCCACGGTGAACATTCACAAGAGAGCCGTGTGCTTTAGAGTCCTCAGTCCTGCTCCTCGTGTTGTTAACTGTTTGTTTGTTTGTTTGTTTGTTTGTTTTCCTCTGAAGTTTTTTTTTTGGATGACGATGGACGCTGTGTGTGTGTGCATGCTTACACAAGCGTTTTGATCTCTCCCTCTCACACACCTCTCCGGTCCTCATGCTGCCTCTCACTCGGCCTGGGAGGCGGCGGGCGGCAGCATGCCTCCCTCTCTCAGGTGGGAGTGCAGCGTGTGGAAGATGCTGAGCTGCTGTTCAGGCTGAAGCATCAGCAGCTGCTGCAGGACTTTGCTGGGGTTCGGCCCCCTGTGACACACACACACACACACATTTAAAGAGGTCGTAAACACACACCAACATGTCTTCCTGTTTGTCTCCTTTTACAGTCAAATAAGAAGCACTACATCATTTGCTTCTCCTCCTTGCACACCAACTGCTCCACCTATGTCAAGCTGAGTAAGTTTGCAGATGACACCACCCTCACTGGACTCATGTGGGACGGGGTTGAGTCTGCCTACAGGACGGAGGCGGATAGTGTGGTGTCCTGGTGCAACAACAACAAGCGGAGGTGATGGTGGACTTTAGGAAAGTGTCAGCTCCATCGATCCCCCTCAAGCAGGCGTCCTGACATCACTAGTCTATATGTCACTAGTGTGTTGTATGTAAGCACCAAAGGCAAATTCCTACTAACCTCTTCAATTACATGGCATTAAATATATTCTGATTCTGCCCCCCCCCCCCTTCCTCTTACCTGATGAAGCTGGCTATATAGACGTGTGTGAAAGTGGCCATCAGGTACTGACAGTCGAAGCGGTCCATGATGCCACCGTGACCCGGGATGGTGTTGGCAAAGTCCTGAAGGAGAGCAGAGAGCAGAACGTGTGGATCAAGACATAAAGGAAACAAACAGCTGTCAGCTTCCAGGAAATATCTGCACAGTTAAAGTGGCCCAACAGGTTCCTGAAATATTTTAAAAATACTGTACTTTTATTTTGAAGGCTCGCTTGAATCCGCTGGCAAAGAAGCCACCGAATGGTCCGATAAGAGACGCAAAGGACGAGAGGAAGATGCTGTGGATCTGGAAGGGGTACAGGTTCACCGTTTTCTAAAGAAAACGAGACGAGATTAAATAAGACTTTAATTAACTGTCAGTCACCTCAGCAAAGAAAGAGTGACACAATTAACCTTCAGAAGATCTGAATGAGACACATTCAAAAGCAGAAATGTGTCTTACTGATTCAAATATCACAGAAAATCATGATAAAAATATTCTGTAAAAAACAAAAAAAAACCCTGAAGCTGACGTCTTACCCATCTGAGTGTGTTCTGCAGCATGGCGGGCAGCGTGTACTCCTGCATCACGAAGATGTCAGAAGGCTCACATTCGATTGTGAAGCTGTTTGTGTCGCTGTTGAAGCCCACAGGACACACAAAGTACTGGAACCGAGACAGGAGGTAGGCCAGCTGACGGGTGGAGGGGAGGTGGAGGGGGGGGGGGGGCAAAGCATGGATATTAAAACCAGCTAAACACAAAAACCACATGACGTAACTGAACCTGAAAGAGATGCTCACAATGAAGCCAAAGACCACCGTGGAGAAGAAACCTCCGATGAAACCCTCCCAGGTCTTCTTGGGTGAGAGCTGCAGACACACACACACACACACACACACACACACACACACACAGAGGACGTCTTTCAGATCAACATGACATGAAACCTCACCATGTGACTTAAAACACACCACATCACTGTGTGAGGGCAGAGCAGAACAGTTTCAGCTCAGATTTACAGATGAAGAATGAGGAGGAGTAGCAGCAGAAGGAGGAGGAAGAGGAGGAGCAGCTGTAGAAGAAGAGGGAGGAAGAGAGGACAAGAAAGAGGAGGAGGAGAAATTCTGCAGTTTCTCCCTAAAATGAGACCAAAATGAGACGAGCGACCGACCTTGATGAGTGGCGTCCTCCCGAAGAAGAAGCCGAACAGATAAGCCATGATGTCGTTGCAGATCACAATGGAGATGGGGACGATGAACCTGAAACACAGGAAGTCCAGCTGTGATGAGAGACACCTGCTACACACAAGATGTAATATTGTGATGTCTTTAATCAAACTTTAGGATGAAGTTTTAACCGCGAGCACAGACACTTTGGAGGACATAACGACAGCAATAAGAGCAGGACAGCGTCTGTCTGAATCCTCCTTACCAGATCATTCCATCAAACAGGTTCTGAATGACAAGGTGGGACTGAGTTACCACAATCAACAGGGTCACATGGGTCCAAGCAAACTGGAATGGCAAACACAAACACCACAGTGTCACCAGAATGTAACCGTGTGTGTCAGAAAACAGAGAGACGAGCACAAGAGGAGAGAAGGTGAATGACACAAAGAAAAGCCGAATTTACAAACAGGACATTATATATGTAAAAAACAAAACAAAACAAAACGACATGCAGCAAGACAGAAGAGCAGGAATCAATGTTTAAGACTGATTTAGTAATTTAATATGTTTAATATGTAAAATTCAGATTTATATGGTTCAATAAAAGGTGGAGGAGAGCAGCCAAAGAAGAGACATGAAACAATGGAGGAGGAGGAGGAGGAGGAAGGGAAGATGAAGCAAAAAAAGAGGGAGAGGAAGAGCAGACCAAAAAGACAAGAACAAGAATGAGGATAAGGAGGAAGAGAAGGAAGGGAAGGAGAAGATGGAGGAGGACGAAGAAGAAGAAGAGTATTAAAGGGAAGAACAGCAGAAGACCACGAAGTGAGAAGGAGGCCAGCACAAGACGGAGGAGGAGGAGCAGACGAAGAAGAATGAAGAGAAGGAGGAAGAGAAGGATAGCAAGGAGAAGATGGAGGAGGAGGGGAGGAGGAGCAGATGAAGAAGAGAAAAAGAGTAGAGGAACAAGGAGAAAGAGCAGCAGCACAAGAAGGAGGAGCAGAAGAAGGAGAAGGTTACTGATACACACCATGTAAAACTGCAGGCGGTAATGTTTCTTCACTAAACTCAGCACAAACATGCAGAAACCTGTGAAAGAGTAAACAACATGCTGTCAGTTATTACTGCACATATTTGTGTGTATATATATATATATATATATATGTATATATGTATGTTTATATGTATACATATGTTTGATATACATGTCAGAGATACACAGAGCTGACTGCCATGTTGACAGAGAGATCACTGCTCTGTGTTTAAATGACAGAAACGCTGCAGCAGGCCGAGTGTGAAGGTTACTGATACACATGAGAACACACATTTCTGAGGTGTGTGTGTGTGTGTGTGTGTGTGTGTGTGAATCCTTAGTGTAGCAGGAACTCTGATAAGACAACTGTTTGAGTTTTATGGCACATCCGGCTGCAATAAATCCAATCAGTGTGTTAAGAGGCCAAAACACACACTCACTAAGAACACTTAGTTTCTGTTGTTTGTAACTCTACTGCACACACACACACACACACACACACACACACACACACACACACACACACACACACACACACACAC
>JAVQJX010165866.1:0-18476 GCA_036025115.1 Ambassis agassizii
TGTATCTTCTCCCTTCATATTAGAATATTTGAAATATCTCAATATTTGTGTCAATGCCCCTTGTGGTTTGCTACTGATTTTACAGCCTCTTGCTATGGTGGCTTCAGAGTGGTGTGTCAGAAAAGTTGTGTTTGCTTATAAAAATTATACTATGCTGTATTATATCTAGGCTGTAATCATGATAATCTGGGCTGATATATAAATGGTATAAATCATCAGACTGCATTCTTTGCCATTGTTAAAACCTCCTGACGAATAACTTTATGCAGGAGAAGGAAAAAGTTTGAGAGCATTGTCCACAACTCCTACGTATATTGCAAGTGTTCTCAGTGCCTTTCATATTGTCGGGAAGTTCACTGTGCTTCTTAATTCCTCCCTGCCTGCTCCTCTTCCTCCTTTCCTGTCTGCTCTCTCTGTTTATTTAAGAGTTAGAGTGACTCTTCTCTTCCTGAAGTGGCTGTAGTTCCTGAGCCACGTGGTTCTCCTGCCCCTGTAGCAGCAGTGTGCTGTTTCCCAGCTTCCCTGGGAGGCCCTCCATGTGGTTGGGACCCTGCTGAAAGCTGGAGTGATGGCCAAATTTGGGGCTGGCTTTCTCCAGGAGTCTTAGAGTTGGGTTGGCACCCGAACCATCGTGCAGGTGCTCCTCTTCATCTGTGTCAGCATCAATGAATTTGTTGATGGATGCGTCGTGGAATGTGAACATGCCGGGCCTTAAATTCTCTGGGCTCTTGCTGGGTGTCCTGCTACTGGCAGTTGTGTAGACGGACACCTCGGGGCTCTGGACTGATGAGCTGTCTGACAGGACTCCTGTTCCTGAATCCTCTCCGGCTCTGAAGTTGACCTTGAGTGAGCGGCTTTTCAGTGGATTGTTGAGGCGCCGGCCTCTGGGGCTCTCTGAGTATGGGCTGGGCCTGGAACTTGTCAGGGGGGTAGTGGTGCCCTGGGAACCTTCATATTCAGTTTCCAGAGTGGGCTCCAGGCTGGGGTTGGTGCTGACCCTACCTGGCATGCTGCTAATGGGGCTGTGGGAGAAGCGAGAGCTCTCAGGAAAGTCGGTGGCGCAGCTGATGAAGCTGTCAATGCTAGAGATGCTCTTCATGTCTGTCACTGCCTCCACCGTGCTTGAGACGGCTTCAGCGGGGATGCTTCCCATCTCAAATTCAGCTTTCTGTCGTACTATTTTGGACTGTGGCCCCTTGTCCTTGCTAATAAGATCAGCTTGTGAGTTGGTCTTAGCCATCTGGTTATACATCTCCTCCAGTTTCTGAGCACTGAGATGTTGAGGGCTGCTGGAGGGCTTGGCCTGCTCTTGGTAGGTTGATTCTAGTGTCTTAGTAGGGCTGCTGTGGCTGGTCTGAGTCTTTAGTTTGGGGGTTCCTCTCTGCTGATAAGGAGACACATGATTATCTTGCACTTTCTCCTTTTTGTCATCACTTTGTTGCACCATTACATCCATTAGCTCCACGCTGCGGCCAAATGCATCTTTGATGTTCATAGAAACAATGCTGCCATTTCTCTTAGCCCTCTCCAGAGCCTCTCTTCTTTTGATGGCTTTCTCCTGCCTCTTTTGCTCTTTGTAGAACTCTGAGAAGTTGTTCACAATGATGGGGATAGGTAAGGCGATCACCAGCACTCCTGCAATGCAGCACAAACCCCCGACTATCTTTCCCAGCAGAGTTTTGGGGTATATGTCTCCATAACCTACTGTGGTCATAGTAATGGTAGCCCACCAGAAGGAAGCTGGTATGCTTTTAAACTTGGTGTCTTCTTCATCTTTCTCAGCAAAGAACACCAGACTGGAGAATATCATAATGCCCATGGCCAAGAAGAGGATGAGCAGGCCCAGTTCATTGTAGCTCCTCCTGAGGGTGAAACCCAGAGACTGAAGTCCTGTGGAGTGACGAGCCAGCTTCAGGATACGCAATATCCGCATGATACGGAAAATCTGAACCACGCGACGCACATTCTGAAATTGCAGCACGCTCTTGTTGGATTCTGTCAGAAAGATGGTGACATAATAGGGCAGAATGGCCAACAAGTCAATAATATTCAGAGGACCCTTAAAGAACTTCCATTTGTTGGGCGAGGAAAGAAAGCGAAGCAGATACTCCATGGTGAACCAGGCAATACACACAGCTTCCACGTGGGCCAGTTGTGGGTTATCTGTGGCTTGACCAAACTCATCTGTGTCCTGCAGCTCTGGAAGGGTGTTCAGAGACAAGGCAATGGTGGACAGCACAATGAAGAGGATGGAGATAATTGCCAAGATCTAGAGAAAAACAGAGGAAAAGAAATGGGTCATTTTCCCAGCAGAGTTGCTTTACGCTGAACAGTCCTTTATGTAAAGTCTCAACACACTTTCATCACCCTTGTTCATTCCCCCCTCAGGATGAATCAGAGGACTTCTTTTTGTGACATTAGCCTACTAATCAGTTAGCTACATGCCATAAACATTAACAAATGTTTGCATGCAGGAAAAAAATGGCACCACACACAAATTCTTATTGTAAACCTTAAAGAAACCAAGTACCAATAACTACTGAAATATCTCATAATGATACTAGTTCATGGCCTCTTTTACTTTCTCACTGTCACGTAATGGAACAGGGTCAGAGCTAATGTGATCTCTGTGGCAGATTAGACTACTGTCAGATTAGGCAGTGAAAGAGAAAGGCAAGAGTCTGTATTGATACACTGTCACAATCCATCAGTGCCCACAAGAAAATTACCTGTTTTACAAAGCACACCGTGCACCGTCTGTAAGCCTGACAGAAAGACTACTGAGGAGTTGAGCTACCTACTAATGATATAATCTGCTCAGTATAATAGGGTCTAGTCATAGTGCTGGGGATTAGAAAGCTCCACAGTTGTGGCTGTGTAGATGTGCCACACCTATTATTCCTGTCCGAGAGTCAGTGTGAAATCCAACACAAGGTCACTGTGGAGGCTGTGTCCCAAGCGACTGGCGAGCAGGATTATTCCCTGGCACCAATCAGCCTCCATAAGCTTTAATTAATCTTGACAGGTGACTGCTTGTACACCTACCTTGGCCTTTGAAAAGAGAGAGACTAAAAGCAGGGAGAAACCCTGCTGCAGGGGGAGCTAAGAGAGGGCAGCAGGAAGAGAGCCTAACAACTTTAGCAGCCCAACAGTTCAGGTTTGAGAGTGAGTTAAAGGGCACTCTGTCAGAGCATTCCCTGAAATAGCCCGCCTCCTGGTCTGGATCCCAGGAGACACCCAATGATGGATGAAAACTCTCAAATGCGACCCATTAGAGGTTGATTTCTTGTGACTGAATAATCACACTCGAGAGATTAAAACAACTAAAGTCAACGTGAAACATTAACACAGCCCTCCACAGTTAAATGTAACACATCCCTGCTTTCAGTACTTTTTGAGGATATGGAGGTCACAGTGTACACATAAATACTTTAATGTATGGAGAAGAAAAGTGTACAGTGTGAGCATTTATCACAAATAAGAGCTAGATTGGCTACATTCTGTTCTAAAACAGGCAGCCCAGTGGAAACGGCACTCATCAGATCAATGCTTATCTCCTCACGCTGACTAGGCTGGAATACAGTTAATGAATTATGCTGAGGACAAAGACGGTACTGAAACTTAATCTTGGTACATTGTGTAAAAAGAACACCTGAAGGATGACCAGCTCCACCTGCCACCAAATTCACTCCCTCTCTCTTACGCACCTCCCACCTCCGGTAGTACGCAAGCCAACCGGGGTCAGCTAGAGAGGAGATTACAGGGATGTGATCTCACTACAGAGATACAGATAGACATAAGCAGAGAGAGAGAGTGTGAGAAATGTCTGCTGAGGACAAATGTGTGACATAGAAAGAATGGGGCAGCCCCGGCCTGCGCTGTGCCACAGAAACTTGTGGAAATTGAAGAGAAGAGGACAAAGACATTTAAAAATGATGATGGGCAGGGGTGTACCCTCATTAGCTGAGCAAGACGAGCAGTGGGGCCATGGGGCCATTCCACTTCCTGTTTGCATAAACTGAAGTTGCTGGTGCTTTTGCACAACCCAAACACACTCATTTCTGACACACATCCTCACTCCCAGCTCAGTAATTAGCCCCAAACATCCCTTCCCCACAGACCCAGAGAGGCAGGAGATTGAATATTTAATGTCTTCCTGAAGTGAAAGCTATCCTTTCCTGGAAAAGGTGTGTGTGCTGAGTAGATCCTCGCTGGGCCTTGACGGACTGCGGAGTCAGAGACATAGCCTAGTTTTCACACTGCTTTCACCACACAAACTTAGTTCAGCTTCATGCTTGATTGAGGGAGGAATTGACAGGAAGGAGAGTTTAACACCTGCCAGGAGGTTTGTCAGAGAGCAGCCCATCAGGACTGGCAGTTTTACAGTTATGCAATGTAAACTCATTCCCCACGTGTTAAAGTATGGGCCAATTTTCCAACTGTTTTATTTGACATCTTATTTTTTGCTGTTAGTTCAATCCCCCCAAAATAACATGCAAAATTTGTTGGGCTTTTTGTTTGTTTGCTCATCCTAACAATCCGGTGCCAGGCAGTCTGTAGGCAGACTGGATTCTTACATAAGTTTCTGTTACGAAAACAAACTTTACTGCAGCACATTCTACTTCTTTATAGTTCTTTGTTTCTTAGATTCAGTTTTACTTAATTTATTAGGTTATTAAATAATTATTTCATCAACAAATTTAATACAACTTATTTTAAGGTCACTGAAATAAGCAGCAAATCTATGACATGTAAATATCTGTATTTTGTGAAGCTCACAATCTGATGTACAGTCAGGAGAGAAAATGCAGAAAATAAAGATGGTGGTGTGTGTGCCGACTGGACACATGCATATGGGGGTCTGCAAACAGAAATAAATGTGATCTCTAAATAACAGGCTTTCTGTTTGATATTTAGGGCTTTCCCTTGTGTCATCATGTGTGAAATGCTGATTCACTTATTGTTAATCTCATCCTAACTGTATTTACCCGTTTCACCACATGAGCTGAATCAATGGTCGGATTATGTCACGCAGTGACTCACTCATTTTATTTTCTGTGGGCATGTTAAGTGCAAGATCTCTAATCCTCTTATTGTGCTACTTCTGTGACTTGCCAATAAATGTTTTATGTGCTCTCAGCTGACCTTCCTCCTACAGAGGCTGTTGTGATTCTGCAGTAATTCCCCCTGTGGGATACTCAGTCAGTGTTTTCTTTTCTTTTTTTTTATTAGAGGCTTCAGTGGAAAAGATGGATGAAATTACACCGGCAGTAAACAGAGTGGCGAACCCTCACCAGAGAAAACAGAAACCTGTTGCAGCTAAACACTTCCTCCCCAGAGTTACCATCAGTTTCTTGGAAAATTCCACATAGAGACTGGGTGCAGTTAAACTATATTCTCACCTGATGCTGTCTTGCATAATCTAATTTCATTTAATTAACCCCTCGGCTAAAGTTGATTTTGTTAATGAACACATTTCATAAATAATCTTCATGAGGCTGTTCATCAGAGTTTCTTTAAATATCCATGAGCCATTTGTCGACCTCAAGTCCTTTGTTTCCTAATAAATGCATTTATATTAGTATTTTAAAATTATTCCTGAACTAAGCTGTGCTGTAGTCCTTTAGTCTTCAGCAGAATACCTGCCAACAGCATTTGTCAATAACAATTTAATAAAGTAGAACAGACTTCACAAGTGTACACTGCCACAAGTGTACAATGATGAGATGGTATGAGGCACATTTGAGTCAATAGAACAAAAAATACTGATGGGGTTTTATAGAGTCACAGGAGAGACACCAGTCACAGAGAGGTTCAGTTCTTATATTATATTACTTCCTAGTCATATTACTGAACTACTGTTATTATTACAATGTGTGCAGTGGAAAAAGTCTGTCATTAAGTACTTTACATCATAATATGGTGCAAACCAATGAACAGTTTTTAATTACATAAGTGCCCCGAGTCTAACTTTCCCATCTGTTTCTGAACCAGATAGGCAATGACATTAAGCATCTCCCAAATTGACGAGACCTCCTGCGTCCTGCACAGATGTGCCCTCTACCTCAGCTGCCTCGCTTCACCTTGCCTAGCAACCTTTTCTGTCCCACCTTTACGCCTGTAGCAGGGAGCCTGTGCCGATCCTGTACTGTGCACTGAGAAGACAGGGAGATGGATCACTGAGCTTGCGGCTACTCACAGGATGTGTCCTTTCAAAAGTGTGAAGGTGGTGTTAAAATGATGAGGTGCGCGCACACACACAGCACATTAAATGTGTGTGCACTAATGTACGGTTTTTATCATGTCTATAAGAGCCTTGATGAAAATACATTACAATATTTACTAAAATGTAATGTAAATGGTAACAAAACTGTGTGCGCTCTCGTCTTTGAAATAGTTGCGTGTGACTTTTTAGTGCATTCATGCTCATCAGCGTCCAGTGAGACCAACCGTCTATACTTTTTTAAGGACACTGAATATGTAATATGCAGACAATGAGAAAGACAGAGAGGTGGCACACTGACAAATGAGGACAAAATAAGAGTGTAGGTGAGAGAGTGAAATGAGATTCACTCCCTGTGGCTGATGAACATAGGGGTAGCGGTACTGTCACCCTGAGTGTCAGTACCCTCGATAAAACACCTGTGCTTTTGCCACTGGCCTTTTGCCTGGGACAGAAAACCCTGACTCTGAAACATCTGGAGCACCTCTGGTGTACAGGGAGGAATACACGGCACCATGTCATCACAACAGCTGCTCTCTGTCTTCTGCCTGTGGGTAGGGGAATTTAGATATGTGCAAAATTCTATATGTATATAAAAAAATGTGATTCAGGAGAAAGTTTTTTATAATGTTCAATTTTCTGTGAAACAACTCCCTGCTGCGTTCATCTGGGACTGTCTATTCAATGGTTTGTGTGTTGCTCTCAAAATGATAAATATTATAGACTTAATATGACAAAAACAGCACTTTGTGCCACGAGATGGAACAGTGAGTCAGTGTAGGTTGGATGAAACACCACTCTTGGTAAGCTACTGTGCACACACAGTATACCCACAACAACAGGCCATACAAACGTTTGAAGGTCCAGGTGGAAAACCACTCAGCTCATCATTATGCAGATTGGTTGTTGTAGGATTTCAATGCTGTAGCAGTCCCTGGTAATAGTACATTAGGAAGAAAACATCAGAAACGCACAGTGACCCCTATCTAAAAAAAAAAAAAAGGTGAGAGCACGATAGAATAATTAATCAGTGGGGAAGAGATGAATATGAACTGTTACCTGCAACAGACTAATAAAGAAAACAGTGTTTTAATGCAAACTATAAAATGGAAAGCTTGAGAAAATACAATGAGAAAATTACAATGTGGCCTCGCCAAGCCGTTGCTCGTCACTTGGGCCCTAATAAGAGCTGCTGTCTTCTCTCACTGAATCTGAATTGTGTAGACTTTTTGTTTCTGTATGTACTGTGTGGAAATGAATAAACAAAGATTCTTTATGAATTTCATATATGAATCTGCATGAATCTGCTCATAGTTTATTTTTTTTACCATTTTAATGAGCTGTCAGTTTGAAGTGTCAGTTTAGAGTTGCTGTATTTACTACTACTTCTCCACAGCAAAGATCAGACTTGTCTGCACACATTCCAAATGTGCCAGATAAGGTGAAATGAACGGAACCTTTAATGAACTGCGTGCTGTCTGTTCTCAGTTTGAGAGACAGCAGGTCTTCTAAACAGCCTGTCTGAGTAAACCTGCTGTGGTATAAGCTCAGGCTGTCCCCCAGGCAGCAGAAAAATAAAACTCAGGTACATGACTGAGCCTGTACTAGTGGAATAAGTGTGGTATCTCTGATCCTGAGATATACAGTCCTGGTGGGCGTTTGTGCATGAAAATGCAGCACACTGACACGTCTCACAGGCTCACAGCATACTAACATCTCCACTCAGTGAAGAAAGACACATCAGCTCACACCCAGCTGAAAATGACAAGTACTCAAATCTGGCTTTGTTCTCAATACTTATTTTTTACAGGCTGGAGCTCCAGCTGTCTCTTGTTGCTATGGTCGTTGCTCACACTGAAATTGGCAGCAGTGCTGGCAGGAGAAGAACAGAATGATCAAGCTGAATCACTACCATCTCTGTGAAAATGGACCATTTGGCAGGATAATGCATAACAAGACAGATGTGGGTTCTTTTTCCTCTTTTATTGGGGGTGTGGTGATGTTAATTACACAAGAGGATAAGTAGCTGCTAGTTGGGAGTGTTACCAGGGTTTGTTGTAATGAATATATCAGTCAAGTCAAGACAGGTTTAATTGTAATTAGAGAAGGTAATCAACATCAAGAGACAAGCAGGCAGGTGGAAGAGAAGCATGAGACACAACAGCTTGAGCATGGACTTTTCATTAAATATAAACATGCTAAATATATATTCATTTGTATATCCTTCAAAATGTGTGCACAAGACATGGCCTTGAGTTCATCTTCAGGCAGACCTAGCTGGAAGATGCTCAGTTTATGCTAATAGGTTCAAAGAGACTATCATATTTGAATCAGAGTATATTGTAAGGGCAGGATGTAGTAAACAGCAATCAACGCTGCTGTGAAAATGATGCGCAAAGCATTGTGTTTTTTCATTTTACCAAGGAGCTCATTTCCTTCTAGCTGGCTGTTTGCAGATCGGCCTATTTGCATTGATAGTGTAGCATGTAGCTGCTAAGTAGGTCCAGTTAACAAACAAATCAGCAAGGGTAGGCTTGTAGTCTGTAATCTGTAGTAAAATATATATTAAAAGTTCCACAGTTGAAGTTGGATTAGGAGCTGAACAGAGGCCAGAAGATTACACCAGCAAAGGAAGTTCATGACCTCTGATGGGGAAAGTGATTTTTCTGAGAATGAATGAAAGTAACTAATTGCCTGACTTTAAGTGAAAGCTTTCAGCTCAGTAACATTAGCCATCTTTACACCATTCTGCACAAGCTGGATATCCATCCACAGCCTCTGCTGCTGCATTTACTTCCGTACATGCATCTCCGTGACTACAGTGTCCCGGGCCTCATCACATCTCCTCAGGCCTGAAGCTTGATACAAGTCCATGCCAAGCAGTGGACACACAGAGGCTGATAAGATGCATTCAGTGCTCTGGTGTCTGACAGCTAATTAACATTCATTTTCCCGTCTCCAGTGACCTCCCTCTGTGGTGTAGTGGTGCTGCTCGGTGTTTACCATAAAGAGCAGATGTCACCGGGTTCCTGTGACACGATTGGGTGTCAGCAGAGAGCGGAGAGAGTTACCTGGGACTGCTTACAGTGGAAACAGGAGGAGGCCTGGTCATCGGCCATAATCCTATATGATGTGTTATCAGTTTCAGTGATGGACATTTAAGACAGGAAAGTCTGGGGCTTAAAGGTAATAACATGAAAAGGTACTGTTTAATTTAAAGGGATGGTTCTAAATATGGGGAACAGGTTCCGTTTCTTGGGTTTCACGAAACGTTAAACCGTTAATTGTCTGTTGATTAAATATGAAGCGAAAACACAGAGGGACACAACTCACCCACTGAAATAATAACAAATCATCCAAGCTAGAAGGTGTATTAGAAGGTGTATTTGCCACATTTAGAGCACTGCTTTCCTTAGTTTCCATTCCAGCAGTTTCAAAACTGCTCCTTTAATCTGTCAGGGGACTGCTGACATTTAATTATCTGTCATTTGGGAAGTAGCCCTTTAGAAGTCCTATTCCTTTACAGCCTAGTGACAAAGTCATTTTGGTCACCACAGAGAAACTCTGTCACATTTCACCTCTCTGTGTGTACCTGTGAAACTACTAATGCATCAAAACTAAAATTATCTTAACTGTTCCCAGCATGCCGAGCCCACCACTCTGTGTAGCCATGACAACAAATTCACCAAGTTGCCGATTACAGAACGTGCAGCGCTGCTGGATGCCTGGCAAAATCTATTTCCTCTGGTACCTCTACCTTTTCTTTTTCTCTCTCTGTGTGTGTTTGTGTGTGTGTGTGTGTGTGTGTGTGTGTGTGTGTTTCATAACCTTCTCTGTCTGGGTTGGGAGATATTTCTGTTTAAGCGATGGATGATTAGCAAACGCTTAGTAGTAAAGCCAGATGGCACTTGAACTTGTGCTCTATTTGACACTGTCAGCTTCATGTGAAATCATCTGTGATGAGACAACAGACCGCACAGCGATGGAAATGGGCCAGAGTCTTCTTTTAGAAGCACCTCCCCTATGGAGACAATCATCATCCAGCTGACTCACCACTAAATATCCAAACTTTATGTACCAGCATTGCAAATTTTTCCTAAAAATTCATTCTCACAGGCAGCAGCTCTGGCCTGAGGGAGTACGTTTTCCAGATTTCCATCTGTTGGTCCACAGTATTCTCCTGATGAAGATATCTCAGCAATGTCTTGAGCAAAAATCAAGTGTCAAATGTGGTACAAACGCCAGCTTAGACTCAGAGAACAACTGACTAAGAGGCCAAGGAAAACTGATCTCAAGAACTGGTAATATGACAAAATAAACCTCTTCACGTCTACCAGGCTGAGGCATGCTCCCTATTAGTGATTTTTTTTCCTTAATGAACTTAAAGTGGCAGTCATTGTAGCTCTTCATCTGTCTTCTGAACTATTTTGCAAACACTTCTAATGTTTCTAAAGTCTGTCTGTGTAATGCTGGATTGAAGTGACTACTGCAAACAATTGATATTCAAATATGCTCAGATATATGCACTTTTGATAAGAACATTCAGATGATTTCTCCTCTTCCTGCACACTCTGTCGAGGTGCCGACACTCACCTGACCCAAACAGAGTGCGTCCCCAGGGTGTCTAACACTGACAGTGCTGCTGCATTTGTTAAAGGGCAGCTCTGGATGATGGGAAAACTGTTAAAACGGCCTAAACAATATATGACACACTCACTAAAAGCGTAATTTTACTATGACAAAGTCTGCATGTGTGGACAGCTGTGGGTGTGAATTGTTTTAATATTTTACTAAGTTAACACAAACCGATGTAAGAACTTTCTTGTTAGACACAGATGTCAAATGTAACATAAAAGCATCTATTTTTTATTCTGTAGAAGAGAAGCACCTGCTGTGTGCCGTTCAGTGTCTCCTCGTCAATGATTCAGTAGGAGCAGAAGGGCAGACCAAGGAATTTCCTGCCTGACCACCGTTGACCTCAGCTGTGTGTGTGTCTATCTGTTCACACACTGCGTCCCCTACATCAGCGTCAGACCACTAAATGTGTCCCAGCCCTGCTCTTTTCTGTCCAGCTGTCTTGTTCTCTGGAGGCCACAGCACTCTGAGATAGCCACTCACCCTCAGCAGCAAAGCGAGGTGAGAGATACACAATGTAGAGAGAGAGAGAGGAGCATGTCTGGAGTGCACTGTATGGTTTATAATATATGCAGCAGAGATGTACAGGCACTAAGGAGCCCCAAGGCAACAGGCAGAAAAGAAAGTTTAGGAGTGACCTATTTTCTTGAAAACCCCACTGAAATGTAAAAGAAAGAAAGCATCTGCTGACATTTACCATGAGAACAGTTTAGAGGGATCTAACCTTTAAAATGAATGTTCATTCTGAGCTTAGAGGCCTGAGAAACAAAAATAAAACCCTCATTACAACTGACTTTGTGACGGAGCCTTTCAATGGAGGCAGAGGACGAACCAGGAGCAGACTATACTTGAAACGTGAGAATGGGCGACTTACAGCACACATCACAGCCATGCAGCTTTTCAGTCATGCTGTAATAAGAGTGGACAGAGATTGTAATGAGACAGAGGAGCGTGTCCAGCTGTCTGTCACAACATATGGCGGGTACAAACAAAGGCAGGCAGCTGCGTGCGATCTGTACGACTGACTGGGCCAGGATTTGCACACTGATGATCAAAGGCAGCAGTGTTGTAGGTCCATCAACACAGAAGGATTAATGACTGTGCTGTAAAAACAATGTGGAAAAGCAAAACACTGTTTTCCACTGACCCTTTGTACATTAAGAACTATTTGCACATACATCAAATGGTGCATGTGCAGCTCCTGCCGCACCTTGGCGTACAGCTCAACGGATGGTTTCCATGGTGACGTGAAGCCTTTAAGAATTTGCATAACCGACAGCAAGGAGGACATGTGAGTGATTTCTGGTAACACAGCAGTGATTTCGGGGAACTTTAAGCATCCTCTGGAAAATAGTTATCAGTGTCGGAAGGCTTCACTGTGGTGCTGTTATGTAAGTAATGAAGGATAAAGAGCTCAGACTATTGATTATAATAAGAAAAAAAAACAAGTAAAAAATCTCTATGGAGAAAACTAGGAAAGAGTCTGATGTATTTTGCAGACTGTTGTAGAAACACATCATTGGAACACAAAAAGTAAGCAAGTCTGAGTCTGACAATGTAACTGTGTGTGATTTAATTCGTTTAAATTCACGTTGAACAGGATGAAGCAGGCAAACAGCAGGCATACAGTCAGCTGTTTTCCAGTCTGTAATGTGTATAAAAAAAGGGGGCAGTGACAATGATTTGCAAGTGGAGCAAAACTATAAATTATAGCTGCAGCCGTCCTCAGGATATTAGAGCTGAGACGTCTCTCTGATGTGAGTAATCCAACCATGCCAGACAAAATCATTATTTAAAAAAACAAAAAAAAACAGTGTTGTCTCAATTATAAGCCCCCACTTTAGTTTCCCGCTCAAGAAGACAGCTGCACTTACTGAATAAAAGGCTAAACACACGTCAGACTAGTGGGTGATGATCCACACACTGCCTTTATCCATCCAGCCTACTGTAAACTGGCCGACAGTCAGGCATGCCGGCTCAGCCAATTGCTGCCATACATGGAGATTCTGACCCCCGATTAAAAGCACACTGAAGAAGCCTTCTGCCATCTCTCCGGACCCTCACTGCGCTCTCTTCAAGCCAACGTTTTTGCTTCTGTTTTACCTCCTTTACAACCTTCTTAAGACCTCACCTCCAGCCTCGCAGCTCACACAGTCACTGTTACCAAACATGTTCCAGGGAGAGTAAACAACGCTTTATTGTCCGCCCAATAGACAGTCACAGTGCTTTACTTTATGAAAGAAATCAATCAGGGAGCTCTTTTAATTTGCAGCTGTTATCCTTCCCATCACTAAGCTGCTTCCTCGGCGGCTGCTGCTACTGTTGCTGCTGCTGCTGCTGCTAGTACAGCTGGTGTCCTGCCTACCAGATACTGTCTTGCTTCAAGAGAGGCTGCTGGGTTTCCTGTCTTTAACAGACAGAGCCTCTGACATCCTGCTGATGCTGTTGTGTTGCTGCGACCCCACACTTCAATTGCACCGAGGGGTGTGAGTGAAAAGACAGTCCAAAACGGATTCATTCCTTAAACAACCCAGTATACACACACTATGCACTCTTCTTTCTCTTTCAGTGCTCCTTCATACTTGACCTTGACCGTCTCATCAGCTTTCAGTTTAACCCATACAGAGCCTGTGCTGTAGTTATTTCTCATTAAAAGAAATAATTCATCTTTGTTTTAATATCAGTATTGCTTTGGCTGAAAGGACAAAAAGTTCTATGATGTGTTCACGGTGTGTGTGTGTGTTTCAATAGCAACAACTGCCGGCCCTTCCTGTAATCAGTTTTTGGCATTAGTCTCAGAAAGTGTGAGATCACACCAAGATTAGAGAGCAAATCCTTAGAGATTTGGCAACACTGTTGTTGGCATTATCCTGCACAGAGCCAAGGTTGCCATGGGATAGCCCCTGGGATTTCCATCTAATACTGATTTTGATCTGGGGAGAGAGTTGATGAAGAGGCTCTAACAAGCAGCCTTCTCATCTCATTTTCTCAGATCCTCATCCCGCTGCAAACCAACTGGACTGAGCAGACAAGTATTACATAAAGTCCTAATAAGATAATGTCTCTTTTCTCTCAATTACACGGAAAAGACAAAGTAGGATCTTGTTCAGTCAGTGCACATAAGTTTTGAAAGAACCGAGTGGGAGATGTACTGTATTCATGTTAACACATTTTGGATCTCTAAGGAGAAGTACTGATGCTCAGTTAACAAACAGACCAAAGAATTCATTGTACCAAGCTGTAAATCTCTAAATTTCTACAGTAAAGCTGTGGTTTTAACTCACATTTAGAGCCAGCCCCTGTTGGCCATTTGAGAAACTGCCCATGCATAAAGAAGCTCACACGTGGCTCCTCGTCAGTGGTGTCACAGTTACAGTAACTGTCCACTGGTTTGTTTTGCTTATCTTGTTATACGTGTGACCTAATTGAAGTTCATGAAAACATACAAAACCAGGAAATAAAAATATTTGCACGCTCACATTGTGTGAGATTTTTGATTTTCGCTTCTGCTAATCCAAAGAACTTGTCATTAAAAATAATAATGCTGCATGAGTGCAAGAGCTTTGACCGGCACTGCAGTCAAGCTTGCAGTCAGCATCCATCAGTTCTGTGTACCTCTCCTCAGGACACTCTGTGTGTGTGTGTGTTTCAGTCCTCAGAAAGCTGCATCTGGAACCACAAATGTGTTAATGTAACGGCAAGGGAGTCAGGTTTCCCACAGATCACTAACCCTTTCAATTTACATCATGCTGCTCAGTTTACATTGGACCCATCCACTCTCAGCTTCTGTTCTCCTGGGAGATGGAGCAGCCTGAGATGCATCGACGTCACAAGCAGAAAGAGGTGGCCAGACGGCGAATTTCCAATAATTATGAGCTTAAACCTGCACGTATCATGTGACTGTCATGTCAGCAATGTTTATCAGCCTTTAAAGAAGGACATTAGATAAACTAAGGAAGAGGAGAAGGATGAATATAAAGACAGATAGCCTTTTATAGCTAACCTTCTACCTCTGACCTATTTTTTCTCTCCTCTTGACCCACTTTAAGGCCATCCTGCCTATATGTACAGTATCCCTGCGGCCTATATCTAACACTAGACAGCGGTAAGGTGATGTGAGCTTGTGACTGGTGTCTGGTAGGTGGAGGACGGAAAAATTAGAGCAATGAGTAGGAAGAAAACAGGGACTCCTGGGACTGCTGCCTGGAGATTAGTGGGATACTGACTGAAACTCACACATTCCACCTACTCTGCACTGAATATCAGCCTCACTGCCTCTTGTAGTGCAATGTGTATGCTCAGGATAGCATTTAATTTCAGATAGACCGTCTTCTTTTTAATGAGAGCCCCTGCATGTTAGTCATAGGATGTGCTGAGTGACCACAGGGTTTCAGGTGAGATACCTGAGGAGGTGTTGTGCTTTCAGCCGCTCCCACAGGACTTCCTCTGTGGTGTCATCCTGGCCAACAGAGTCATGTACCACTAAAGTGATCCTCCTGAGGCTCGTATGGCTCTGCTAGCCAAAGTGCTTTACTTGAATGTAATTACAACAAATTAACATTCATTCCTCCTCAGTCAGGACACTGCGGGAGTCTCACATAATTACCATCAATATTATCACACAAAACCACAGGAGGGGGGGGGGGGGGTGCCCTTTGATCCTTTCTCCAAAACCATATGTTGGCTTTGGATTGTAAATACTTTAAAGTCACTTTTGCCTTTTCCCTCGTCATAAACATAAACGTCTCCCTTCATCTCTGCAGCAGTGCATCTGTTGTTGAAATGCAAAGCTGACTGGCAGCAGAAGCCAAACTTACCCTCAGACAGGAAAGTGTCATTATATACAGTTTTAAATAGAAGCAGAATCATCAGCTACAATTCCCCACCATGTTTGACCCAGAAAAAAACTTTTCTTTTCCTCATGTCATGTCAAACCCTCTCATTTAGACTCACTCAGACAAGGTTGGTAAATCCACACACAGCAGGTTACACAGTATGTGGTGCAGCTTAGCAGTGCAATGGATGATGATTCAGTTTTTTCTTGCCCTGAAGCAACATTAGTGGACCGTCATACCTCTGAGCATCTGTAACCTCTCACTGTCTGCTGTTTGGTAATTTCGTTGAAAAAAAAAAGTCTATTTGTTTTGTCCAATCAACTGTAAATGAAACAACCATTAGATAGCGATTATAGCAGCTCCATTAGGCAACAAGTACAAACAAGCTGTAAGAACACCATTGGCCCACCTTTATTTAGTTAAGAACAAGACAATTTTGATATGAGAAGTTTTCTGGTTTCTTTTTGTAGCCAGAACAGTATTTGCTGATCAGTTCCCAGACTGACCCATAGTTGAATGATAAAATCAATTTTCTATCTGTCCAACTAGCCACTAGTAGATGTTATCACACCCAGGAAAAAAATAAAATTGTCCCTGTGAAATCACATCATTGAGTTTGAACAGACAGCCCCCCCCCCCCCCTGTTTCTTAAGGGTGTGCAAAGCTCAGCTTCTGACTGTAGCTCCATAATGAACATACATCAGTAAAACCTTTTTTCCATATAGACCTAAAAAAAGATTTTTTTTGTGCACTTCTCTTCTCACCTTGACATATAGATATTATGCTGTATGATGTACTCTGTACTCTGGAGTACTGTGTGCCACAACCTTCTGACCACTTTCTGTGGAGACACAGTGTTATCACACCAATCAGTTAAGTGCCAGCCCATCTCACACTAAACCTCTGTTTCTCACTCACACTCTTTCCCTGTGTATGAAAGAACACCTCGACCGTCTGCCGATGTAGAAACGAACACACTTGTGAATCTGACAGTCTGCTGATGGGAAATTAGATAACTGCGGAACAGTCAGATGCAGAAAAAGGTTCCAGCCAGTCACAAACAATCAACTGAATTACTACATGAGTATGTCTATTTAAAGATCTGTGTGTGTGCGCATGTTTCACACTGAGAATCTGTAACAAAATAACAGACTGAGAAAGAAAGCCAGATGCAAAATGTGCAAATTAGTGCATACATGTGTGTTTGTGTATATGTGTGTATATATGTGTGTGTGTGTGTGTGTGTGTGTGTGTATTACACGGTATTTATTTATAGAAGCCCCCCTGGGATCGGAGTGCCATTACCGTGCTAAGGTAGAAAATCTGTTGAGGCTGTGCTGGATGTCACACTAAGGTGGCTTCATCACTCCTCTCAGGCTGTGCCTCATTAGGATGAGCAACACCCTGCATAATATCAACAACCACATCTCTTCTGCTTTGTCCTTCTAAATGTCTTTGTGACATGACTCTTCCGGGGAAGCTGTTGAAATATCAGCTTTTCATGTAGGAATTCTTGCGTTTCATACAAAATTCATGAAGAAAAATACGCGCACACACACACACACACACACACACACACACACACACACACACACACACACACACACAGACACACCAGCCAATTTCTCGGCTGTCGGTCATCATTGATTTCCTGTGTTTGACTGAGTTATTCAGTTCCATAAGAATTAAAGAGCGTAGGAGGCTGCATTGATCCAGAAATCGAACTGAACTCCCTGTGACAGTTTCTCTCTTAGCAGAACACCTCAGTTCTGGTAACACACACACACACACACCGACTACTAACGCAACTACTGCTCCTTTTGAGTCTGCACAGGTAAGCAGAGAGGTGAGGAGATCGACAAACAAAAGAAAGCAGAGTCCAGGCTTAATCTGTGACAGTCGTTAGAGAGGGGGTCGCTGGGAAAAACCTCTTGGCTCACTCCCACTCAAACCAACCTGACCCAAAGAGTTGCATTATCCCTTTAAACCGCACCGAGACCTGCCTCAGAAACCACGCATCATCACAAGCTCCATGTGGGGGATTGATGAGCTTCATGCAGAGGATCCTTTGTGTTCTGTATTTTCAAATCCAATCACACAGCTGGATCTAAAGCTTTAGTCTCGCTCTGAATGCGAGCTGTAAAATGAGAACTGCAGATGACGGGATTTAAACGTGGCTCCTGTGTTTGCTAAAGATCAGAATCTCTGGAGTGAGACGTGGGCATCTCTCTCATACATTTTATCTCAGGCACACAATATGTGCAACCTCAGTTTTCTTTTCTTTTTTATCAGGAAAATAACACATCAGATGTGTTTACAGTACTTTCATGTCTAAATGTGTCACATCTATCTATCAAAATGATGCAAGGTGATATGCTGTCCACCTCCGTAACCCGATGCTTTCTTTAATACAGCCTGTGTAGCGTGGCAGAGGTGAGAGATGGGGAGGTGATCCTGTGTTAATTGAACCCTGTTGTTGACTGTTCGTCCATGGAGCTTTCAGGTGTTGGGTTCTGTATCAAGTTCAGTTAATTACTGTTCCTCAGTCTGGAAGCTGCTGTGAGCAGTAGTGCACACGTGGTTCACTCCAGCTTTCAGAGGAGCTCCAGATAGCACCTCTGCATTTTTAACCCAAAAAAAGTGTTGTAAATGTGTGTTAGCTGCAGTTTGTTTCTCACTGTGTTACAATAACATTTGCAGTACAGTCTGTATTGCCATAAAAACAACAATAATAATAATAATAATGCATTGGTCTTATATAGCGCTTTTCTATCAAGGCACTC
>JAVQJX010165939.1:0-12559 GCA_036025115.1 Ambassis agassizii
CCAAAGATATATCCACAATGACCTAGCCTTATAGCTGCTCTGCTCTGAGAATATCTACAGTGCTGGCTGCAGTATTAACAGACAGATTTTTTTTTTTTTTGCCTTGGCTATAATTGTCAGTTTGCTGTTCTGTGCTGTCACACAGTCCCAAACCCTGAGAGACAGCTACGACTTAGCTGATGCTATGATGGAATTAGAAATCTATTGCTGTAATAGGGAAGCATCAGAGGCAGCTTGTCCTCTCTCCTTCCCCGGGGCAATCTCTTTGCCCTGTCTCAGGTAGGAAGGAAGTGCAATTCAGCAATTGCTTCTGTCATCCACTCCAGACAGAAGGCAAGTGTAGCACATTTCTGTCAGACGTTGTCATATACAATTTAAATTGGTATTGCTCCCTTCCCTCGTTGTATAAGGCTGCCTAAATCAATGCTTTCTGGTTAGCTGCTGTTTGTCTATTTTGCAATGACTCTATCAGGCTGTTATTGAGCTGTTTAATTTCACTCCAAGATGTATCTATGAATATTTAATGAACTCTCAATTTGTCTAGCTGAGTCAAACCCCCTCAGCTGTCTGTCTAGGCCCGCCTATAAAACCCCTGCTGCATGGTTGTGCATTCCATAGTCTCCAAATACTATGAAGTTAACTTACAATATATGGAGGTATACTTTCATATCTGTTTTGTGCACAAGCTGCAGATTAATGGAAAATTTCACAATGTACATCAAAATCTTAACTAACTAAATTTTATAATTCCCCAAGCAATATGTAAATTTGCCTGGTTGTCTTAATTAATTATACACGAGATGGCACATGTGTAGTTTCACAAGTTCATAAACGGTGACCACACCCTATGGAGATGAAGGTCAGCAACAAAGTGCAAACTCATCCAGATAGATGCATGGACTTGGTACTGGTGGCCCTGGATCATTAACTTTAGTGTCGAAGAGAATTGCTTACAGTGGAGGTATTGCCAGTTCCAAGAGTGTATTCCACTCCCATCAATGTTTCAGTCCTCTGACACGCTTTGTCTTTATGCCCTCTGAGCCACTTTCCAAATATTAACAGGGTCATTTGAATGTCCTTCTTTGCTGAGATGTCGTGATGATGTCAGCTACTGTGTGTTGATCTCTGAATGGCTTTTTTGGAATCCGTTGCTAAAGGCAGATTACGTTAGATTGATGCCAGTTGAGGCGTACTTTTATTATGCCTTCCACAGTATCCTTTGTTATGTTAAGTGATTTTTGTTGAGTTGTCAATTACACACCAGGAAGACTAAAACTATTCTTATTACCAGATAGGAAATGTAAAGGTCTTGTTTTCAGCTTTGTTCTCTAGGGTGGTCTTCTTCCATTGAGCTGTTAGGTTGGAAACACAGGGTAAAATCTGTGTGGTGCTCTCTCTACTGTAGTTTAGTGACAATGATGACTCATTGCTGATTCTCTCTATTGATGGAGATCCTTCATTTATAACCCTATTGAACAAACCAGTTGAGTCAGGTCCTCTGAGTCATCCCCCTACCCCCTTGCTTCCATCTTCAGTCCACCGTGAAAAAACAAATCTCCTCTTGTATATGTTGCTAGGGACATCCTCAGAGGAAACGTGTCACCTGCCCACTCACTCAGTAGGGTTCCATTGGAAAAAAACAGTGGGGAAATAATCACACTTATCTCAAGGAGCCCAAAGTTAAATGCACCCCACAGTTAAAAAGAAACCCAAATACTTTTGTTTCTATACCATAGCTGCGCTGTGCGCACCCCCTTCAAGCTCTTTGAGCTTTGTGACCCTGCTGACCTGATGTTCCCACCATGGCCCCCGAAGGCACAGCCATTCAGAGTAGCTCAAAATAGAAAAACCCCAACATTCCAACCTGGAGGTTCAGTACATTTATAACAATTTTACAGTTACATTGTTCAGGTTATTCTTGATCTCAGCCTCTGCTAATATGTTGAAGTGAATTAAGATGGTACATCTAAACCACAGACGTATCATGTTTGCGTTAACTGTGTTTGTACAATTAAGTTTGACTCGTGGCATTTTTCGTAATGATGAAGATAAATATCCTGTATAAATATTGATTTAGTGTTTAAGCTGCCACGTGATACGGTTGTGTGCGTCAGGATCCTTGCTGATTGACAGCTCAATTTTCTGCACTGTGTCAATGTTTTTCCTGCAGTAGATAAAACCTTTTACATTCCACTTCTCTCTGGGACAACTTCATTGAGATTGCTTATTTCTTTTTTTATTATAAACCAGGCCCTGGCATCTATCAGTCACAGGCTGACATACAAATCTTGCTTCTCCAGAACCCTCAGTGGTCTGCTTCCTTGAGAGAACTTGACAGGGGTATTTAGTGTGTGTGTTGCTATACATGGATCTCTCACAGTGGTGACAGCACCAGTTAGCAGTTAGATGGTGCAGGATGAAGTGGAATTTTAGGAGCTGCCCTCTGATTTGTCTGTTGACATAGAGGAATGATGCCTGGGAAATGGATACTGCTATCTGGGAGGCACACATATTCTACACACACTCACACATGTGCGCACACACACAAACACACCAAAGAGGAATTAGACATATGAGAGTTGTTGTATCAGTCTTCTTCCCCACCAACTGCCTCACTTATTCCCTTCTGTTTTTCACAGATGTTCCTTACTGTATACCTCAGTAACAATGACCAGCATTTTACTGAGGTTCCTGTTACCCCAGAGACGCTGTGCCGGGATGTGGTGGATTTGTGCAAAGAGCCGGGGGAAACAGATTGCCACCTGTCTGAGATGTGGCATGGATCAGGTGAGTCACATTGCAAGTATTCCATCTTTATGCACATACAACGCTGGTGATAAGAGTGAAATGTTTTGTCTGTATTTTCCAAAAGAACAGATCCCAGTGTGTTGAGACTTATTTTGTCGTATTTTATTTGGAGAGAAATGGCTTTTCGGAAATAGCTCATACAAGGAGATTAGCCCTGTGGTCATCTGCATGGTGATTTGTTTTTGAGGGGTTTATCCCTTTAGAGTCTGCAATGCAAATGAAGTAAAGCCCATAATCCCTGTACCAAAACACAAGCACCTAGACATCTTCGATGTGGAAGGTGTCTAGATGGGAGTTGGGGTTAAGATTTCATGCCTGCCTGTTTTTTTTTCCTATGTTGTAAGAGTCGTGAAGTATTCAAAATCAGAATTCAAGGAGCCAGGCTTCCTAGCCGTTTCCATGGCGATGCTGCCATAAGAGTGTAGAAAGTACCAATTATTGTGTTTGAGTACTTCCTCAAGTAGTCTGAAAAGAGATTGCTAAGATTGAAAAGTCTCATTCTGCAGCTGTTCGCCGCAGGCCATTTTCCACTATTTGTGGAACAACAGCAGTGACTACACAACAGTGACATTTTGCATCCTGTTTAGATGCAAGGTTATTAATAATCTTCACATTATTGCACTTACAAATTTATTTTGCAGTCATGTTTTGACATTGATTTTATGTATGTGTTTTACTGTCACTTCCCAAATGCTGATATGGTATTATGCACTGTCTGCAGAGAGAGCTGTAGGTGAGGGGGAGCGGATGCTGGATGTGCTCCAGCGATGGGGACAGCGCAGGGCGGAGGTGCGCTTTTTTCTTCGACACAACCGAGCCCCCAGCAGGGAATCGGGTAAGTGTCTATCTGCAGTACACAGCACAAGCAAATGTACAGCTGAATATTATACACAAACAGGGTTTTTTACACCCACTTTGCTCAATGTCATGATTGGGAAAGGTGTTTCCTCGGGGAGAAGATATTTGACGGCAACCTATTGAACTCTCTCATTACTGTCTTTAAATATACATCCAGCCTTCCATTAACGAAAATGTATATAAACAGCCAGAGTAAAGCTCCATTGAGGTGTGACTACTTTTCCTTTATCCACTAACGGACAATTGAAAATGGCTTTTACCCCTAGAATGGTTTTATATTTCCAAGCCTGAGATCCTTGCAACAATCCCTATTTAGCCATACTGTTTGAGGCCAGGCTGAAAGCATGGTGTCCCAGTCACATAAGCCTGTTACTTTACAGTTTTCTTAGGAACACAGAAAAGTCCAGTATATTGGTCCTGCACTATCCTCTCAGCCCCCGGTTGCGTAACTAAGCCCTTTTACCCCTCACAGCTTGAGTCTGGCCCAGGGATTAGATGGCTGTTTTCACTTCCTGTTATCTTTGCCTGCTCTTGTTTTCCCACACTGTTAGCTTAACTCTGCTCAGGTTTGTGACAAAGTTGTATACTACCATTTTCTGTTAAGGTATTTTTCATTTTAGGAAGATTCATCATATTTCCTGTGTCTACAGTCTTCATATTATTTATGGGAATAATGTTGTTCCTTGCCCATAGTATGCTGCTAAGTGTTCAGCCCACAGTGATATAACATATGTTGTTAAGTAAAGTGAAGTAAACAAATAACTTCACAGGTAATGTCACTAATTGAGTTTAGCATGGTCTTCTATTCACACAAAGGCATATTTAATAATTATACTGTGTCAGGGTTTATCAAACACCTTTATGCAAGCTAAAAGCTTTGGATTCACATACCTTCCTTTCAAATGACAGTAGTTGGATGTAATTTTATCTACACAGACAAGCACGTATACACATACACACAGACATAGCTGGACCCACCCACAGACGATTATGTAGTAGGTTAAACCCTAGGATTATTGCAAGTCACAAAGAGCACTGATCACAGTTGTTTCCCAGAGGAGCTAAGATCATTCAGTACCAGTCGGTCTGTTTTTTTCCCCCTAGCTTTCTATTTCTCAGCAGCACACACAGAGAAACTTCTGCACTTCAAGTGTGTATGTTTATTTGTCAGAGACACTGACAGACAAATTGACAAGACAAAGTTCTCCTCATTTTTCACAGGTGTCTGTAAATGACAAGGGTTTCTGCAGGTTCTTGGTTTGGACTAAAATTGAATAAAAGGTCACCTTAGATAAAGCTCTATAGTAGTTGGTGATGTCTGATGAAGTTTCCTGTGACTTTGGTTACTCAGGAGGGTCAAGAGGGTCAGAATCCAAGAGGAATGGAGTGAAAGGTCCCCCGGACAGAAGGATGGAGAATGGGGTGAGTTATTTCCTTTTTCTTTTGGCATGCGGTGCAATTATTTTCTGTAGTTATGTTAAACACTGACATATTATCTTTGCACACATTCCATTGAATTGTTATTACTTACAAAGGAGACATGGGTTATTTCAGATGGATGTTTTGACGCATCGACACCAAGACATGCCTATTTTTAATTCATTGTAAGGAATTTGGGTCATACATTTGTATTATCATAAATTGTGTGACCTGGTATGTTGCCTCTCTATAGTTGATAAGCTGACTTGATTATGTGCCAAGGGAAACTAATTAATTCATTCTGCGGTGCATAAATGCAAATAAAAATTAATCAGTGCATCATAACATGGACATGACTAATATAATTAGTGAGAATGTCACCTTCTGGGAGAACAATATTGTACTAAGAATTCTGAAAGAGCTTTTATTCGACCTCTTTTTAAATTTGATGGTAGTGATGTATTATGGGCTACACTTCAGTGAGACATTGAATAGCAGTGAATAGAATGTCCTCTGCTTGTATCACAACTTTGTTCTTTTTCCTTCAATTTATTCCTGCCCAGGTGGCTACACCCCGGATGGACATGACACTGGCTGAGCTACAGGAAATGGCTGCCAGACAGCAGCAACAGATTGAGGCTCAACAACAACTCCTAGCTTCCAAGGTGCATAAAACCGATAAAAAATAAAAAAGGAAGACTTAAAGGGGGGTTATTATGAGAAAATAGGGAGTGTACACAGTAGTACTAGAACAGCTCATGTGCACTGAAGTATGTGGAGATTATGATAGGACAGGTGATAGGTGAGGAGGTGTAGTGTCTATCACTTGAGAAGCCTGAGACAGCTTCCTGCTTTGATGCCTCACCGTGCAAGGCTCATCTTGACTGAGGATTCTTCTCAAAAGTCTCCGCACTGCTGATCCAGACTATGTGAAGATCACTTTAAAACATAACTAGTTTTCTGTTTTGTTTCCCATCTTAAATATGCCCCACAGGCTATGTCCTTGAGAGCTTCTTTAGCATTCACCTCCAAACACTTTGTTTGCCTGAGGATGATACAGGAAACCAAGGAATGTGACTTTCAGTCAAACAAACAATCCGGCTTTAAACTAAGCACACATCACCTGAGCAGTTCCGCATAGAGGCTGAGTTGAACTCATTTTGGAACCTGTTTGGAAAATCTGTCACATGTTTTTATAACACATCATTGTCATGGTTGAAAGCTGATGGTTGAGTTCTCCAAAATGTACTTAACCCTTAGTTGTTAGATGTGCTAATAGATTACTCCAATAGAAGTCAACAGGGATGCTTTTGTTAAATAGATTTTTTTCTGTTCTCCTCTTTTTTTTATCTGCAGGAGCAGCGGCTGCGTTACTTGAAGCAGCAGGAGCAGCGTCAGCAGCAGCAGGCTTCTGAGCAGGAGAAGCTCCAGCGCCTCAGAGAAAACATTGAGAATCAGGAAACTCGTTTGAAGAAGGTCCGGGCCCTCAAGGGCCAGGTTGAACAGAAGCGCTTAAGCAATGGCAAACTGGGTGAGCTCATTGACTGAATACGTGTTCCAAATATTTTAAAATGGATTAAGACCCAGTGTATTTCTATAACTTTTTCATCATTGTTTACATCTTTTTCCTCTCTAGTTGAAGAGATAGAGCAAATGAATAACCTTTTCCAGCAAAAGCAGAGGGAACTAGTGATGGCGGCGTCCAAGGTGGAGGAGCTCAGTCGACAGCTGGAGTTGCTCAAAAATGGCAAAATGGACAATTTCCATGACAACCAGACCTCGGTAGCTGAACTAGACCGCCTCTATAAGGAGCTGCAGGTGTGCAGAAATCAAATAAAAATGCAATAATGTTTGATATGAATTATTAGATTTCATGTATGATGGTGTATTAGATTTAACCACTCTTCTTTTGTTCTTGTCTCGGTGTTCAGCTAAGGAACAAACTCAACCAGGATCAAAACTCAAAGTTGCAGCAGCAGAGGGAGACCCTGAACAAGCGCAACATGGAGGTGGCTGCTATGGACAAACGGATCAGTGAGCTCCGAGATCGGCTGTTGAAGAAGAAGGCAGCCCTGCAGCAGAAGGAGAACTTGCCTGTAAGTATTATCACACCACAAAAACACAGAATCGTCAGATAGAAATATTCATGCCTGCCCCAAGTGATAGATACTTTTGATCAGATCTCCCCCTAGTGGCCTTATATTAAGGGTTCTTTGTATCTCTCTTTGCCCTTGAAAGCCTCAGATCCCCTGGCACCCAGCACTCAGCCATGCCAATGTAAGGCTTCTCAAACATGTTCTCCTCTGTGTGGGGAAAAATGTGTGACTCTCCCTCACTTAAAATATTCAATTCCTATCTTTTTTTTACCATTCTTTGGTCTTTTTTTCTGAGATCGCCAGCAGGGATGGATATTGTTCTGATCATGCAACAAAGTGCACACTCAGATTTCATGCATTTTTTGCAGAAACAATTCCTGAAGAGGGGAAAGGAGTAATGAGTGCAGACAGACATCACAGGCAGGCAGGAATGTCAGAGGCTTGTTTCACTCTGCACTGAAACAAAACTTGAATAACCAGTTTTCATAAAGGCAGACGACCATCTTGCTACAAACGCTGGCCTTTTAAAAAACATTCTCTGATTAACAATACATGACGGAATTCAAGACATACTAGCATTCAGCAGGCTGATTTATCCACAGTCTCTGCTGTAGATCTAACGGGTGTTAAAGTTTGGATTCTAAGCTCGCTGCGTGGCGTCTCCCTGCTGCTCCTCTACCCTTTCCAGGAGCTGTTTTGAGCACAGGTTGCCATGGGACTGTAAATAAGGGTCAACAGACTCGTTCATAAAGCAGGGAAGAGAAATTAACAGCACTGAGCATGCGGTTAAGTGCTTCTGGAGCTGGAGCTAGGATGTGTGGGTGGTCAATAATAAGACATAATCATCCTGATTGGATGGATGATTTTATGTTTTCTCTCTTTAAATTACATGAATCATTTCACTCCATAGTTCATTAATTCTGCTGCCCTAATCATGTCTACTTCTCTCAGTCAAAATTATTAGAGAATTGTTTTTGCTTTCAATATTAACTTACTTTCTTTCAATATTAACTTACTTTCTTTCAACCAAATCAAAAAATTCAACTGATTGTCCACAAACATATTTCAGTTTCATATTAATGCTGATTCCTGTTTTGTAGATGCAGTAACATATCCTCACAAGTATTAAGCATGCAATATTTACTAAGTAAATGCAGTGTACAAGATCTAAAGTGGGTTATAACTTAGAGCATTAATAATAAATGTTATAATGAATAGCTGACATTTCAAATCTTTTTACATACAGTAAACGAGCATCTTGCTCATTCTCTTGACATATATAGCAGAACAAAGTAGGAACAGTAAAGGTGTTTGGGTTTGTGCATGTGTGTGTGAAGGCTTGAATAGGCCCTAGTGAGGAGGTGATTTGCCCATACCCTGCCTAGAATCATAATGAGCAAGCACAAAGACACACTCCATCCATGCTGCTCTCTCCTCCAACTAAACAGCAAGCTGCCTGGCTGACATCATCCACTGGACACTTATAACCATATTGACTGAAGAGAGGTAGTCTGAGAGCTGCCAGCATAGTCACCCCACACTGCCGTATTCACACAGCTCATGGAACACTAAATAGACTGATATTAATTTGGAACAGGGGGAATAATTTGGTATTTTGAACTGCTGTTGCATGTTTGTGCTTTTGTTTTCTCAAGAATGGCTATCCTGGTAAAGAGAGGGCTTCAAAAGACACTCATCCTCAGGTAACTAGTACTGGAGATATGCATATTTTTTTTCTTTTTTAATTCTTATCATGTAAGTGTGACTTAGCACATCAGTTTTGGATGTTTGATGGACATAGTGTCCCACTTTCATTTTATTTTAAAGGGACAGATTGGCATATTGCTGAAGGATGTTTTTTGAACAACATTTGGCTTATATACTTTGAGTGATACCACACATTTTTAGTATTCTCAGCATTCTTTCTGTGGTACTCACTTTATCATTCACATTTATGTGTGTGAGTGCCATGTTTCTCTTCTGACTACTGTTGTAGATGTGTGTTAAATTTCCCTTTTTTTTCTCTCTCTTTCACTGTACAGCTTCCCTCTGATGGCCAAGCTGGACAGCAGTCAGGCCCATCTCGTGTGGCAGCGGTTGGCCCATACATACAGTCGTCCACTATGCCCCGGGGCCCAGTGAGACACGACCTCCTTGTAAAACCAGCCTACCCAGACGGCACTGCCACCCTCCCAGCCCATGACCCACAGAGCAAGGCTGGAACAGGTGAGCTATCTGCCAACTGAAGCATTTTAACCCCTTCACTTTCAGCCTTTTCTTTTTTTGAACATGACACAGACCTCTGCTGTGGCTGCATTGGCAGCAGACCTTCATTCTTTCCTGTTATAGAACATGTAAGTTACTGAGCTAAATTTAAATAATATTGAATCAGCTAAGGCTCATTCTGCAGCAGTTAAAGAAAATGAGTATCACAAATATACACTGGGTCTAAGACATACTCCACTGCTTTGTTTTGTGTTTCGTGCTTATGTCATCATTCAGTCGGTTATGTTTTTCTAATGAAAGTATGACAACACTATCCTGCCTCTAGCAGGAGCACAGGAGCTTGGGACAGATGCTGGTTCAGATGTCACTTTGAGCTCTGAAGGTAGTCGGTTGACCTTGGATGGCGTGTTGTGTTCTTGCATTGCTGAGCCTGATTCTTTTTGCCACTCTTCTGTCGTTTTTTTTTATAAAAAGTGATGGAGTTTGCTGTGAGCTAAATTAAGTCCTTCAAATAAGTTCAAGTTTTTGATTTTTTTTTTCTTAATGCTTGAGTGTGTTTCTCTGTGCCAATCAATAGAAGTTTGTACTTACGTTCACTCAAACAACCACATTGAGGATCACAGTGTAGTCCCTTGGGCTTAACTTTCAGTGTCAAGCAGTATTTATTTTTAAGAACAATTAAAATTTTAAGTTAGCATTACAGAGTAATGTGTTGCACTAAAAAGATGTACTGAAGTTCGAAAGGTCTTACAGAGTAATCTATTGTTGCACCAGCGCCCTCTCCCTGTGGACTGTGGTTGCATGTGACATGTTAAGCAGAGGTGGTAGTATTGCCAAACTAATGATGGACCAAATCATTTAGATGCTCTTTTGCAATCCTCCACACAGTGATTGTTTGTCACATGTACCATAT
The DNA here is from genome assembly GCA_036025115.1 of Ambassis agassizii. NCBI lineage: Eukaryota > Metazoa > Chordata > Actinopteri > Ambassidae > Ambassis > Ambassis agassizii. The sequence continues at coordinate 10,321 of JAVQJX010165939.1, forward strand.
CTTAGTAGCTCTGTCAAATCGTTCCCTCAGTGAATAGCAGGCTCACAGTTTGCTTGGTGTTATTAAAAATGAATGATCCACCACTTAAATTAGTCATTGCAAAACAAGGCATCCCTCTACCTCATGGTTTGCTATTTAAAGCAACAACACATACAGGAAGTAAAACTAACAGGTTTTTCCTCAGTCTGTCATATTGTTGCATGAAATTATTTCTGCATGATGAGCTGAATCGCAGTATGGAAAGAAGAGAGATAGGAATGGGCGGGGACACAGAGGAATCTGCTTTTAGTATACACCCCGTTCCAGTTTCTCTCTAGCAGGAACATTGTGCATAGTAGGCAGGCAGGCAGGCTTCTGGAGGTTGTGCTCCTCTTAGCATGGGCCCTCAGGGGGGGCCCTGCCTGGGCCCAACCAGCATCATGTCTAGAGCAAACGGAGATCTGGAGCTTTAAGCGTACTTTATTTTTATTTCTGTCTTTTGAATACATCTTCCTCAGAAGCCATGTTCTTGCTTAAGCCTCTGAAAGAGCTGCGGGCTAAGAGAAAAGGTACACACTTGTGTTGTGTGTGTGTGTGTGTGTGTGTGTGCGTGTGCGCTTCTCAGTGGCTCAGTTGACAGTCAACTTCAAGGAAAGATATGAAAGAATAGGAGATTGTGTTCGTCATTTCCTTGCTGGGTCCGTGTTCCTCTCTGCTTGTTTTGCTGCTGTCTGTTAAAGCGTGCTTGTTGAATTTTCTCCTCAGTTCTCTTTCTGCAGCTCTAAATGGGTCAGTTGGAACAAACGCATAACCCTCACTTGAACTGACATTCTTTGTGGATTGTGACCAACCCAATCTGGTCTTGTCTACAAAATGTGTGCACTTTTGGTGAATTTATACAGCCCATCTTAAGAGGAAGTATTTAACTACAGTCTGAGGCACTGTGGTGGAAATCATGTTTTTTGCCATTTTGATGAGATGCTAATCTTACTAAGTTGCAAAACCCCCATGCATTTACAGCTCATCTGACTGTGGATGTCATCAGAGGTTCATTGCCACTGGCTGGGTCTTAGTCAGTCAACCAAAAAACCAAATGATGAGCAAAGAGGGGCGAAAAGTGTCATAAAATCTGCATTTTTCTCAGAAATCCTTAATTGTTTATTCTGTGTGACTGCACAGCACAAAGCTCTGTAAACTTTGACTCAAGCTCTCTATGTGTTGTTTCTTTGCTGTGTCTTTACTTCTGTGTGAATCTATATATAGTGTATTAATGTTGCTCCCTCTCTTTCTTGAATTCTTTCCTCCACCATCCTCTACTGCTCCTTCAGGACTTCAACCATCCAAGCTGGCAGACTGGGGCTCCTCAGGTCCTGAACCCAACACCAACGGCCATGGTACGGCATCAACGTTACCACGAGTCAACTCTCACTCCAATTCTAACACAGGGCAAGGTAAAAGACATGCATCTATTTCTGCAAAACCTGAAATGCACTCTGAGACTATAATGTTGAGAAGAAAATGACTTTTTGTTGAGTTTTTACATAATCAAACTGAATGTGAGACTGATTTCTGCCCTTTGTATATGCTCTCGGTTAGATGAGTCAGAGCTGAAGAGGGACAGGAAGGTGCGTCCATTTTCCATGTTTGAGCCAACAGAGGCTCATGCTACCCCCCCCCGCAAAAACCAGAGCAGTGATGACTTGGTCCGGGATGCTCAGGTGAGAGACGATAAAAATACAATTAATACAGTATAACAATAAAAAAAAACTGTAATTAATTACCGTCAGTAGAAATGCATCTATTTTTTTTTTACATTCTTTCAATTCCATAGTCTGCTCCCAAGGCTTCAGTCAAGGTGCCTCCACCTGTCCCCACCAAACCTAAAGGCCCTGGTATTGTGCCCTATGGCAAACAAGGCCTCAACACAGGCACCTTCCCGAAAGCCAAACCCCACAGCCAGCAGCCTGCAGCTGTGCCGGGTCGCGGCCCTCTCCCACCCTCACAGAGCCAGACCCTCCCGCTTCCTTCCAAGCAGGACACTCCACCCGCTGCTACGGTACGACCCTTCACTCCAGAGCTGCCCTCCTCCAAAGATGCCAGCCTGAGTAAGCCACAGACCTTAGCAGCTAGCTCCATCTACTCCATGTACACACAACAGCCTGGCTCAGGGAAGCCCTTCCAGCCTGTGGTGCAGGGTGCTCTCACCAGGGCTCAAAGCCGCAACAATGGATTTGTCAGTGGTAAGAATATGCATGGTAGT
>JAVQJX010165952.1:0-16136 GCA_036025115.1 Ambassis agassizii
ATTATTTTTTATATTTTTTATATTGTAAATATTAATCCAGTTTATATTTTTGTTTGTTTTATTGTAAGTTTCTTTTCTCTCACAGAGACAAAGGCTTTGCGCACCAAGTGAATCAACAAAAATCAATATGATTCAAAGGCCAATATAACAATATGCAAAAATAGATAACCATCAAAAAATCAGATTGGGCATTTTTACATCTGATAAATTAACGTCATGAACAGAATTTGGGATTTAAAGGAACTGTTTCTTTTGTACTGTTATTGTTTCTCCTTCAGTCTATTGACTTTTGTGCAGTAAAGTAAGTAAGTACTATGTGATCTCACAGAGACTAAATAAATCACACACACACAAATCTATGAAAAACAAATATCAGCTGACAGTGAGTTCCCTGGATTATTGGGAATAAATAAAAATAAACTACGCTAATGTGTGTGAGGTCCAGTTCACATTTCAATCAATGAAGGATATGGGTGTTTTTCAACATCCCCAGACAGTCATTCACCATTGCACGAGTAACATGCAAAAAGGATATTTACGTAGATACGACAGGTCTGTGTCTGCGGCCGGATGAACATGGATGTGCTCTTGCTGGATGACAGCATCAATATGGGATCCATATTTTGTCCACCCGTGGCCTCAGAAACCAAGCAGAACTAATTACTCTGGCAACACAGAGACTGCAGCCTGCCAGCTGAGGGCCTGCGAGAGAGCTCTGAGCTGAGAGAGGTGCACGCAATTTGAGTATTCACCACAGATGTGCGAGGGCATACATGCAGATAAATGCACTCACGTGTATTTCTGAGTGGAGTGGCGCTAAGAGGGCGTCCATCTCCTCAGACAGACGAGCCAGTGAAGCAACCAGAAGAAGGCAAAGTGAGACAGAGTCGGACTGAGAATTGTGCTCTACAGACATGCTTCAGGAATCATACAGTGGCCTAGACTGGAAGGATGCTTCGTCTTGAAACAGCCATTTCATCCATGCACATCCAGCTCAGAAGAGAAGCACACTCTTTCATCACAAATGATCCATTTGTTTCATTCAATGTATCTGAATGTAAAATTGTAAAATTACAAAAATGAAGCAGACTGAAATATATCGCACATAAACACAGGCTAATCTCTCAGTGAATGTCTTAAGTTTGGAGTAAACAGTAAACAGCCCTTGTGCCAGGACACCCTGGCCTAGCTGCACACCATCAATACTAATGACATTAGGACACAAAGTATCACTATGGAAACCTGGAGGCCCTGGTCCTATCCCCCTGTACAACCGGAAAGGAAAAGAGAGAGAGAGAGAGAGAGAGAGAGAGAGTGTTTAGGTAAGAAAAATGCAAAAACATTGAGCAAAAGGAAGGATGTGGTGAATGAGAGTCAGAGAGATGAGGATGGGGAAGAAAGGGGTGAGCCAACATGTCAGAGAAAAGGAAAGAGGGTGAGAAGTACCGCGGCATTGGTTGTTTGAAGCTGGTTTGAAGCCAGAGCTGAGTGCTTGGTATGAAAACAGGCAGAGCAGTGTGTCACAGCCAAACCACAGATTCAACTCTACCGGAAAAAGAACTCCTTTACCCCCTAAAATCTGCACTCTCATCTTCTCCCCTCCCCCTGCATCTATCAGCCCATCTATCACCCACTCTATTCTACCGCCTGACCGCCTCTCTTATACTCAGCAACACTTTCAAACAGAGCAGATGGCCTCAGTGAAATGCAGCCCCTCTATCTGCATCTACATCACTTTAATGCTACAGTTTATTTTTAGTACCGTTTTTCCTACCATACACTGTCATTGTAAGCATGTTTGAGGAAGGTGTGTACAGACCAATGAAAATAATAAAATGCCTTGCAGGGCGTGTGGGGTCTAGGCCTTCAAAAATATTTACTGTAGGTAATTTTGAAGCGTAAAATTGTTGCTGGTGGGAAACCTAATTTAGCCTTAGTGTTGTTACAAAACAGGCCTCCAGACACATTTTATGCTGGGTGGGTCACAGAGCCATTTGGTCAGATCAATGTAAGCTAATGACTAGGAGCCAAGGGTAAGAACAAAGTGAATGTAGCTCATTTTAACTGAATGACTGCTGTTTGGTTTTGACTTTTTTTTTTTTTTTTTTGCTTTTGACATCTGAATGAGATCAGTTTGTCTCTATGTTTCTTGAGCCTGCTGTTGAATACGGTGAGCAAATGAGATAACAAGCGCTGATCCCACAGACTGTCACTCAGTCACGTCTGTATAATCCCAGAGTATGGTAATAGTGTCAGGGTTGGATTTAAAATCTGGTTAAGATCCAATGGGGAAAAAAAAAGCTGGTCAACAGAGCACATAACCAAATGAGTTCATTGACAAACAGCAGATGTTCTTATTGAATTGCAGAGATTAGCGACAGTATCTTAAACATTTTAAATTATTATTGTGCCCTCTCAGCTATACATTGAATATTATTTATTGTACAGTACATTATACTAATAATGCATTATAGTGTGTACAGTGTTTATGGAGCATGTTGCATTCGCTGGCTTTAAAAAAAAATTCTGTCAAAAACTGAATTGTTTTTTTTAATCTTATGGGCTGATGAGTAATACAGTAGGGTTGACACGGGGGAACTCAACCTTCTCTTCTGCATAACAGCACCAGCTATAAATAAGAGTGAATATCAGAAGTGAAATAAAAGACCGAGGCAGACAGAGAACTACTGATTTATGACTCATCAGGTGACATCATGTACCATCTATCCATTCAGAGAGTTGAGTGTTTTCTACTCTGTGCTGTGTGTATGTGTGGAGAGAGAGAGAGGCAGTTGGGCGAGACAGACTGGTACTTCATGTACTGCTGCTGCTGTCTGCTGCCTCATACAGTGGCATTAGGCTACATTATTTATCTAGTTTCATGTAGAACACCATTCAGACAGAACAGTAAGAGCCTTCACTACAGTATGGGAAGAGGAGCCATGTATCTCTCTCTCACACACACACACACACACACACACACAAACACACTGTCTGTGGTTCTGAGAAATAGAAAACACAGCAAATGCCTCATAAACAGCTTTCTATCTACAACCATCTCTGCTCCAGACGATGTTTTGGTTTCACTCCCTGCATCATATCGACCCCATCAGTCAGGTTATTTTCTACAGGCAGCACTGTGATGACTCTGCAACAATAGATGGCTATTTTCAGAGGGATATTGAAAAACTGCTGGGAAACTATATAAGGGCACCTAAATGAGATCTAATTGAATCACAGCCACAGCTCCTGAGTCGGGTTAGGGTTTCAATAGGAAGATAAGAAAAACACCAAAGTATGAGTCAGATGCTTCTGTTTGCACACAGTCCTGGAACATTATGGAAAAACACAGGGCTGCAAGCTTCAGTTATGGAAGTGTTACTCCCTCATTTTCACATCCAAAAAGTGCAGGGGGGAGCACTCACTCACTTCTCTCTACGGGATTTAGACATATGTTCTACAGCAGTGATTCTCAGCCTTTATCGTTTACTCTAATGTTTCCCCACAGATCTACCAATATGGCCTAATACCTGTTAAAAGGCCCACCTGCTGTACCAGATGTTTTCATTTCCTATGATTTTCAATGGAATGGGACTGCTGTGTCAGAGGACTTTATTAGCAGAAATGAAGTATTATTAATGTTTTTACTGTGTAATGTTGTGTCTTCAGAAATGGCTCCCACCATGTTCTGCCGAATGCAGAACCTTTACTAAGAGGGTTGGCAAATTGTATTAGGTGCAATCTACAATCTCACCAGTAGATGCCACTAATGTCTATGAACTGATTCTTTAAACCTCAAAGTTTTGCTCAAGCACTCAAGAATACAATAATCTGTCCTTTGCAGGTCCTTCCTGTGTTTGTGTTGTGAGTATTGGCCCTGAGTTGTCTTCATTTATACTCTCCTTGGTTCAGTTTGCACTGCATTGCATTCATACTGCCTTAAAAGACCGCTTAAAAAGAGTGAAGTGTATAGAAGTACCCCTCCCTCCATCTCCTTTCTGTTGCTTTCTTTTATTATCTCCTGTGCCATTTGTTCTTCTAATCAGTTGTATATATCCTCTCCCTTGCTGTTGCACAATCTCATTAAAGTTTCATCCAAGCTATTCTTCTTATTTAGCTTCACAAAAAAGCTGCAGCGCAAACAAGAAAAGCTTGTCACCCATGTGTGTCACAAAAGTATGCCTAACACTTGTTATACCTAAACCCAGGTAAATCTAACTTTGTCCCATTGTTTGTATTTTCAAAATGAAAAAGATAAAAATAACCATTTTTAATTACTCTACAGCAACAATCATACTGCATCTAATACACTCACCACATCTATAAACTCTCTCTATCACATTAACATAATAATGTTGTTATCAGTCACATAGAATGATTGTTAATTTCATTTAATTTAAGAAAGATGCAGGTACTTATATCATAATCTTATTTCATTTAATGATTGCTTTTATTGCAGCAGTAATACCTCACTCAACCCATCAGGATCTTTTATAAAAACCACAGAGACAGATGGGCGGGGAGGGAGACTGTGAGAAAGAGGAAGCCCATCCTGATGTTCTATATTTACCCCAATCCCAATAGTAGCTGTGTCTCTGCTGCAGCCTGTCAGCTGGAGTAAAGGCCCAGCAGTCCAGCCTGATAAGGAGCCTCTTTGTCTGCTTCCACAGCTCCCAGCAGAGGCATGGTCGATGCTGGGTAACAGCTCACCATGAAGTTACAGGCCAGAGGTGAAACATTTATTCTATGTATTCTGAAACAGAGATAAAGAAAGTAGAGTTGCATTACTGTGTCCGCGGTAATGATACACTGCCTCCTGTGAGCTTGTGAGAGTGAGGGGAGTCGCAGCGATGCTGTAATTGTTCATGACTTTCTGTGTTTTCATGTCCGCATTCTGTGGAAACCTAGCAGGAAGTGTTTGTGGTAAAATGAAACTGTGGGTGAGTGCTGTGTGAGAAAGACACTGATATGCTGTGGTGTTTTCATCCCACTGTGTAAGAGAATGTCATGTTCCCACCGGCTACTGATATCCACCCCTATGGGAATCAAAGGAAATGTTTTATATTGTTGCTCAATGTTTTCCAAAGCACAGACCAGTTTTTATGCTGACTTACATCTTTCCACATTTTCATTTCCATTATTTAATCCAGTATGGATTCTTTCTGTATAACCCATCAGTACTTTATTTGCTAACACACTCAGTGACTGTATTACAGTGGTCTGATGAAAAACAAGGTCTGTCTCTATACATACCTCACTCACTTAATACATGAACAAACTATAACATCCCCTTTTATCATGTATTAATTCCTGTTTTGACTGCATCACAACAAGCTGCTATCAAAATTGTTACAATGCAGTTACAACATCATGAGAGAACAAAAAAAACAAAAACAATATCCATCTATCTATCTATCTCTGTATTTCTGTCACTGGGTAATTTCAATCAGAGAGGTCTGTCTGAGGTTTGGCTCTGGAAACAGCTGCGGCTAAAGACTGGAGTTAACTGCTGGGGTTGTCACTACAAGCAAGAGTGGGTCCCTTGGTAAAATAAATTTTGAGCTCAGACCTTACAGTACAAGGACAAGGTTTAATTCTAAAGAAAAGCCACAAAAGATTCTGCAGCAAATAGAGAGATTTCAGATATGAATACTGTTACATCAGGGCATGTGAGTAACTCAGGGTTGGTCTTTCTTTTCTGCAATACCATGTAGGAGGAGGATGTTGATTGAACCATCTTTTTGCAGTCAAAGAGGGTTCATTGGTACATCTACAACTAGTCAACTGAAGAAGACGAGTATAAGGTTCACTCCTTCGAACAAGTTCTTGTCAGATGTGCGGAGAGTGTAAATGGAGAGGTTGTGGGCTTGTTTAAAAAGATCCCCACCTGATGACGAGCACATCCTTTATTCACTCATCAAGTCCTATTAATGCTGCTTTTTATTTTGTAAAATAATGAAATTCTTTTTTTTTCTTTTACCACAAAGTCTTCTGAAGGCAAACAGTCATGAAAGCGATTTGCTTTAAAAGCAGTATTTGACCTCAGGAGAGTTTGTTCAGCTTCACTTTGAGGATTATAAACTCTATTCATCCTGTGGAACTGTTACAATGTAGACCCATATACATTCACCAAATGTGTGGATGAGTTCTTGTTGATGAATTCCACTTTAAGCCTAAGGTCAGTCTCCAAAAAGAAAAGCTGACCAAACTGAAACAGTCACATGTGCCAAATGTGTGAACTATGCGAGCTGTGCATGTATGGTGTTTGTCTCCATCAGCATGCAAGGATAGAACCATAAGATGAACGCGTTCTGAGCTGTGAACTGGGTGTCTGTCAGGATAACAACAGCACAGCAGGATGTAAGAGAAGCAATGCACACGAGCACGGAACTCCAAGTGTAGACAGAAGTCCCCCTCAGGCATGAGAGGCTCGCTGCTCTTTGTATAAATAAAACACCAGATGCAAAAAAATGCAAAGCACAGAAATAGACACACAAAAGCACACGCGTAACACACTGCAAGTGTCAACTATAGTCATTAATCACAAAGACAAACAATCAAAAAGACTCATCAAAGATCTAATCTGAAAAAAAAAAACCCTACTGCTTTTTTTTTTCTGTCACACTGATACAAATAATGTGTTTCCCTCTGACACCACGGCAACCAGAAGGAGGAAGCTGATTGGGACAGGACTGACTGGCTCTGGCTGATTGATGGCAGCGTGAGATGTGGTGAGGTGTCAGTCGGGGACGCACATTTTTTTTTCCTGACTCAAACACAAAACAGCAGTGGGGGAGACACACACACACACACCCATCAGAAAACTTTAAGACTTAATCCATCACACCAGAACTGACAGACTGATGTGAAATGGAAGAAAGGAGAACATCAGGGGGCAAGATAAACAGATAAAACCCACAGAGAGACAAACTTATACTAGGGGGCCACAACACAGACAACCACAATCTGGCTGTGCATCCTTCTGAGACTGGACCCAGGTGAATCCGAGTGATGCTGGCACACTGCACCCTACAATGGCCCAGATAAACACACACACACAGTGGTCCAGTAGAGGGCTTATATAATATATTTTCCACTGACATGGTAACTGCACACTCATCTTCCCTGGGGTGAACTCAGCTCAGCTGGAGCGGACATGAAGGAGGACTACAGTGATGCAACGACCAGCCTCCTGAAGACCAGCAGGTTGAGTGGAAGGGCAAAGCACAGAAACAAGGTCACAACAGGAGAGAATGCAACGCAAACAACACGTGGGTTCCATTGATTAGTACACACCTTTTCCACATATAGGAGATGACCTGTGACCGTATATACAAGGTCATCTGCTGTGTCATCAGACACTGCTGTGACCCTTCAAACATGCAAGATTCAATGTTTCCAATGCATGTTTGATATTTCTCCATGCGGATAGCAGCATCGAGTATCACGTTACTGTGGGTGAACAGCGCAACTCTAATGTTTAGTGATCTATCACTTCCTCCATTAAACCCCTCCCTTCTATCAGGGATTCAAGAGTCGGAAAGCGAGTTAAGAGAGCGGGTGTGAAGATAGAGGAGAAGATGGCGTTCGTTTAGTCTGCCTCACCTCTTAACCTCTATGAACTGGGTTGTTATGTTTGAAGCTGTGACGTAATTGCACAACAATACTCATGATGTTTTCATAAATCTTTTTGTTCGACATGGAAATTCAGCCGCCTCCTGCACTCTTTATGCCCTTTTAGCAAAGCAGTTTCTTTTACGTGCTGTTATATGTTTACAATTTAATCAACTTCTAAATGAATAATCAACTTAAATCTTCTGGTGGTGAAGGAGGGAACAAGGTTAAAAGACGTGACTGAGCAGAACTGATAAACTGACCGTTGTATGTCTTTTACTCTCCTTTATGAATACATATACAGTATATAGGTCATCTCTATAAGGTTTGAAAGGCCTTGCCTATGGCCACCAGATACTGTACAGAATACTGTACCACATTCCCTCCTGTGCCAGAGGGCTCAGGGCAGAGTGTGCACACAGGAAGGAGGGCAACCATGCAAAGCTAAATAATGCAATGCCTCAGTCTCCACATTATGACCTAGTAAATGGCTGGTTATACAAACTCTCAGACCCTCTTGGGCTGTTTGCCTGACAGTACAGTCAGAAGGATAAATTGACCCAGCCAGCATATGAAGCCAGTTATTTCCATCACAGCAGGTCAATACAACATTTCAACTTCAGGGAAATAAAAATAGAAGAAAAGTTCCTGATATTCTTAGGAGTACAATAAGCCAGGTCTCCTCAAAGGAGCATCTCAGCACAGTGTGAATGGTGAGAGGAATAGGCAGGACACATGACTTCTTCATCATGCAACTCCACTAACTGACTTTCTCTCCTGCTATGCTGTAGGCCTGTGTTGACAGCTTTAAAGGAAGCAGAATGAGAGAAACTAGGAGTGCCACTCTTCCCAAGAGACATGCAGGCAAACATTCACACACAAATAAATGCTTCCTGACATTTGCACGCGACTTTAAACGTCTGCCAACAAAAAACACGATTTAAGAATGGCTTTAACAACTTCATGCACTGTGACACATCTGATATGGGCTATGCAGGTTAGACCCGCTGTAACTTCTGCATGTATGTGTCAGACAGGCTCAACATTCATGTCACAGGCACAAAGTAAAAGCAACTCACAGCCCCGTCAGATTCACCCTCAGCGTCCCACCCTACCTTCGGTGTGGCAAGTGGAGGATAGGATGGTGCTGGGAGGGCGGAAGAGGTACGGGAGATAACGGGAAAAACATTTCATCTTCTTCTCCGGTGCTTGCCGTCGGGTTAAAAGGGTTGCGTCGCTGGCTCCACATCCGCACTGCTGCCGTGACAGCCAGCCAGTAGAGGATCCAGCGAGGTGCGGAAAGGGAAGAAGCTCGATGTCCGCGGTGCAGGGGGGCTATGACAGCATCACTTTTAGGAAGCAGGCAGCAGGATCCGGTACAACTGATCGCTGCCCGGGGAGCAAACAGCGCACGGTGTCAGCTCGCCTCCGCTTCCCTTTCGGTAGTTCACTGCGTGTATGTTGTTAGAGCAGCAGGACAGGGGGTCGCCTCTGTCCTCACACACAGGATGGGAGGTCAACGTGTGGGTGGTCTGTCGGTGTAAACAACCTGTTTGTCAGCTTATTTCAATTAAAAAAAAGAAACATTTGGAGACTGTGTAGCCCAAATGTTCCAATATAGCCTAAAAGCAAAATATTTAGCCTAGTAAATATCACGTCATTTAGGGAGGCCTTTATGAATAACTGTTATGATCAACAGTGTGTTTGGTCCTATTATTAGCCTAATGATTGTTTTTATACGTAGTATGAAATTAGAAGTGAGTAATAAATAAAGGCCAGAACTTGATGAATCATAGACAAAAGTTGTTTGCTGAGCAGACTCTATTAATTAGGTTTGGCGCCATCTTGTGGCAACATTTTATAGTGTAGGATAGTCCAAGCTGGAAAAAAAACGAAATGTTAAAAAAAAAAAAACAAATCTGTAAAAATAAACAAAACAAAACAAACAACGTTTCATTCATTTCATACATTTGTTTCGTAGAATTCTGCTTATTTCATGGGATGCAATCATCATTAAAATATGTTAAGTGTACACCTCATTAATAGAATATAATTACTTGAACATCAGAGAACCGAGGACTGTTAAATATGCTTATATTAAATGCTACGTGGTGAATTTTTTAGTCTATGAAACTGTTTTTATCGTCTGCAGTTTGAAATCTCGCGATGCTTGAGTGTGAACTAATGCCAGCGGAAGTACTTTACGAGTCTCTTTTCCGCCGGCCATAGAGGAGCGAACGGCAGGGTAAGGACTCTAGCAGAGAGTTTCACTAAAGTTATCCCCATCCATCCTCCATCTAATGTGACTTTGTGTCCCTGTACAAGGTCAAACACATTGTAAACATCTTTACGACTAAAAAACGGCCAATATTGTCCCCATGTTGGTGAAAGATGATTAAATAAGTGCTGTCTGTGTTTCGTCTCCCTGTTCGGTCCGGCTGTATCCGCATGTCTGCTTACGATAGTGTAGCCGCTTGGTTCTTGGTGCTAACAGTAAATATTTAGGTGTCCTTTCGGGTATTGTGGCTTCTTTTTGTGTTTATTTTTTTCAACCGTTTCACTGAATCAATGTTGTAGTTTCCTGTATTATGCTAGCTTCTTAGCACATTTAGCTAGCTTACATAGCATTCCGCTAACACCTTAAAATTGAATGTGTTAACATTTCAAGTTGTGAAAACTCCAGTTTGCTACTTTTGTGATTAGCGTCCATGTTATCTTTAATTTGCTATGCTGATAGCACTTTTGAATAATTTGTCACTCTCCTGTAAACTTGTGCAGTGTGTGTGTTTTGACCGCTTCATGTGTGCGTTTACTTTCAGCATCATGAAGCTGAATCCATTTGTAACCTCTTCCCGCCGCAAGAACCGCAAGAGGCACTTCAATGCCCCCTCACACATCAGGAGGAAGATCATGTCTTCTCCACTGTCCAAGGAGCTCCGCCAGAAGTACAACGTGAGGTCCATGCCCATCCGTAAAGATGACGAAGTCCAGGTGTTGTAATTTACATTGATTCTAATTTATCAGATGTATACACGGTGTGAGTTGCGTTTGCCTGACATGCACGTGCTTTTATTTAAACAGGTTGTCCGTGGACACTACAAAGGCCAGCAGATTGGCAAAGTTGTGCAGGTCTACAGGAAAAAGTACGTCATCTACATCGAGCGTGTGCAGAGAGAGAAGGCCAACGGAACCACAGTCCATGTCGGCATCCACCCCAGCAAGGTGAGACAGTTGTGTAGAACCATGTTTTGTGGCATGCCTACCTTAATAGACACAGAGTACATGGTAGTTGTACACTGGCTTATTTAAAAGTAGAGCCACACAGTGGAGGCCTGCTGTTGAGGACATTAAGACTCACACAGGAAAAATGTTGGCTTGTTTTCGGCATATCCTTGTCATTATAGTTCGTAGAGAAATATTCGTCCTTCTACTGTACTCCTGAGGTGCAGAGTTTGTAGTTGTGAATCAGAAGGTGTCCTGACCAGCAGAGTATATTGCGTCCACATCCATAAGGTAACCTGCTAAGTTATTTTTGTGGACCAAATGAAAGACTGCATTTACCTCATGCAACAAGGTATGGAGTCATTTTTGTGGAAAAGTAGATTTGTACTTTCCTGCATACATGTTGTGTTTTGGGGTATCCCCATGCAGGTTTAATTCATATGATAAGCTTCTCTGAGGTCAGTCATCAAGGTTTGAACCATCTTGTTTACTATTTCTACCATACTATTACAATATTATGTATCTTCAGCAAAATAGAAAGGGAGCACTGGGCTTTGTCCAATTGAAGATAACAGCATAGTAACGGTTTATTTACCAAGTTAAAGGGGCGGCAGTAGCTCAGTCCATAGGGCGTTGGGCTGGGAAGCGGAGGGGCGCGGGTTCGAGTTCGAGCCCTGGACCAAGACACATGGAGGTGGGCTGGTAGACGGAGAGGTGCCAGCTCACCTCCGGAGAGGTGCCAGCTCACCTCCGGAGAGTTACTGCCGAGGTGCCCTTGAGCAAGTCACTGAACCCTTCTGCTTGGGGCTGCCTCCCCCTCTCCTCTATGCATGTGCATGTACATTGGTGTGGTATGTGTATGCATGATGTAAATCACTCAGCATGTGCATATGTGACTAAATAAATGATCATGATTCCACCAGAGAATTGAGCAGTCCTGAGGTGTTATGGTATGGAGTCATGTTTGGAGATCAGAGAGTAGTGCTTTTCCTGCCATTTGGCAGGCAAAAGAAGTTGTTGCATGATTTATTTCGCCTCACACAGAATGTTTTTACAATTTTGTAGCTTAAGAATGAAATATAATATTTGTATTTTATGTATTTCTGGGCTGTAGAAAGTTGCTGGATTATGTGTAAGCTGATTGCTGTTTTTGTACTGCAGGAGAAGCGTTGCACTTGGCTAGTTGGTTATATTCATTCTGTGTTGCGTCATTGCAGAAAAGGCACAGGTGCAAATAATGGCAATGATCATTTCCAGGCTAGTTTAGTGATCCAGTGTGACATACTGATGACCCAGCATGCTCCATATTGGGCATGCTGGTGTGATATTAGAATGCAACCAGTGCGGCTATGATTAATGTCTGACTGCAGGACTGAGATTTTGTAAAAACAAAATGTGTATATTTGATACTCTGCCAAATTTACTTATTCATCCATTCAGTTTTTATGTAATTGATGAGCAATATATTTCAGATACTGTGCTTGGGTTTATTGTTTTGGAGCATCACCCAGACCTAACAGACATGTTTGTTTGTTTTTTTTGTGTCCAGGTGGTCATCACCAGGCTAAAGCTGGACAAGGACCGCAAGAAGATCCTGGAGCGCAAGGCCAAGTCTCGCGCTGATGGAAAGGAGAAGGGCAAATACAAGGAGGAGACCATTGAGAAGATGCAGGAGTAAAACTGAACTTTTGCTATCAATAAATGGTGTAAATGGACCTCACTTTGTCTGGCATGGTTTTGTGAAGTTTTTTTGGTCTATGGAAACCTGAGTCTTATTCAACACCAAGTGTTGTGTAAAAGTCTATAAACATACACAACGATAGAGCATTGGTGGGTTTAATAAACTTAGTGTAGTGGCTATGTGTGTGATTGTGTGGGCATGAAATTGTTCCAGTTATTTCCAATGGTACATTTCATGGGCAGAGAGTGTGTCTGTAGGATCATTGTACACATGAAAATGTGTGGTAACTTAGAATGAGCAGTAGTGGTAAGTGAAACACTACACACACCCAAAAACTGTAGCAGTTGACATTTTTATGCAAGATAATGGTAATAAATCTAATGGCACCAATATGTAAATTATTTAGAGCTTGCTGGCACAAGTGTTACGTGCCAGAGAATGGCAATGCGTACTTCACTTCACCAGTATCTTCTGTGTAATGTGAACTGACTTCTTATGTGAGGTAAAGATCATTTGTATGAGGGGTAAAGAGGTGTTGATCAGGCCATCCAACACATCATTCACTCATTTCAAGGATCATGTTCAACATAATGTATGAGTCTTAAGTGATCTGAGATAAGAGGCTAACTAATTATAGTCAAGACTAAGAATATTAATTACACAAGCTATTTCATGTAATCTTAAAGTCTTTACATTCTCAGTTAGTATATTCTTGTTATATCATTCAAAATATATCAATCAATATGTTCATGTTAACATCATGTTAACATGAAAAATTGAGCTTTTTAGTACAGCTTGACTGTAACAACCTGGCAGGTGAGGAGGGAGCTGGAGAGAGTGAACAGACACAAGGCCGCTGGCCCGGATGGTATCAGGCCCAGGATACTGAAGACCTGTGCCAGACGGCTGTCTGTTGTCCTCCAGCACCTCTTCAACCTGAGCCTCAGCCTGGAGAAGGTGCCCCAACTATGGAAGACCTCCTGCCTGGTTCCTGTTCCTAAGAAGTCATCTCCATCTGGCCTCAGTGATTACCGTCCAGTTGCCCGAGGACTGCCTTTTGTTACAAATCTGGTCTGGACTACAACACTGCCCTGGTCAAGCGTATTTGTACCATTGCTCCTCTGGACTGTATTCTCTGTGTTTGGACTATTTTCTGGACTACGTTTTTGCCTTGGTCACGCACTCCTGTATTGTTTGCTGTTTGGATTGATTTTCTGTGTACCGACCATATTCTGTCATAAAACCACCGTTGTGAATTCACTTTTTGCATCCTGCATTTTGGGGTCCAAGGTCTCGGGAGAGCATGACAGCAGGTCGCTCCCTTGCAATAATCCGACACTCTCTATCCTCTTCTTTCGAAGTCAAAGCCTTGCAGGCCAACTTTTTTTCTACTCCTTAAAGGGAAGAAGCGTGAAGGCACCGTTACCAGACCTATAGGGGCCTTCGGCAAATACCTCGCTCTTCTCTCCCCAAAGTTCCCTACAAATTAACCAAAGCAAACAAAAACAAAACAAAAAAACAAACAAAAAAAACAACAAAACTTGATCATTCCTTCCAAAACGTCTAATTGCTAAGTTGAAATCTCCTGTTAACTGTCAGGAGTCTCTTCACTGGCTGTCTTTCAGGGGAAGTCGAAAATAAAGGATGTCCGTCAAACCCCTGCTCTCCTTATTACTTGGGTCATCAACAAAGTTGGTACATTCCCTTTCCGGTTTTGGCACTTGTAAAATGTTTTGCTACTTGTAAATGTCAGGTTATGCTTTTGTGTACCTGGTTTTGCTTTTATTGTCTTTGGTTGTGTGTCTGTTCCTCTGGCCTTCTGAGGGAAGGCATGTGTTTTTAGGAAAGCTGGGCGTGGTTTCCTGGCAGCAGACTGGCGAACCCACCTGTGGCTGATCACCTCATGGTCTCTGCTTCTTAAGCTCCAGTGTGACGCTCATTCAACGCTGGATTGTCTGCCGTTGTGGTAACTCTCCCGCCACTGTAGCGTGAACCCTACAGTTAGCTCTAGTAAACCTTGTGAAACTCTAGTGTATAGTCTTGTGATCTCACGTCTTACCTTCTGTCTCTTCGCCTAGGATATCGCCTTGCCAGCCACTGCCTGCCAGCCGAGTCATACGCCTACGGACAATATCAAAACTGTGAACTGTTTCTACGTACATTAAACTCACTGTCAACTCACCTCAAACCTGTGGTCTGCGTTTGGGTCTTATTCCAACTCATATCCTAACACAGTGCTTATATCAAATCAGCCATTTAACTATGGGAAGTATCAACTTTTTAGCTGCTAAAGGTTGTTTGTCATTGTAGTATTTGGTGCTTGATTGTTTGTTGCACATTTGCTTGTCTAAACAAATAAAATATCTATAAAGGATGCACTGACCCACTATTCCATTCTAATTTTAGCTCTAAAATCAATTCATTATTACTCAACCTAAGCAAAGTATTCACAACCTACTGTATCTTACGCTAAATTAGAAACATGATGGATGACCACATAGCTGCAAATCTCTGGAGAAGGTCACGCTGACTATAAATCCATTGCCTCAGTAAACTGAGATGACTTCTTTCGATTGTTGTCCAGTCTTTAATATTTTTTTCTCCCTTTCTTTTTCTGCCTACATCGTAAATAGCGATTCACAGCTCTGATTCTGACCAAGCTGATGATTTTAATTTTCTGTTTTCAGAGTAATAAACATTGACATGAGAATGAGCCTCGGGCAGAGACTTCTAATGAGAAAATGAAATTAGTTTTTCAGCTGACTGATCAGAAACATTTCATACATTATAATCAAGCATTTATTTGACGTGATTTGTTTTATGTGCATGCACGTGCACAAGTGTACTGTAGTGTGTGTGTGTGTGTGTGTGAGAGAGAGAGAGAGCTGTGTGCATGTAAATACATTATTCATGCTTCTGTTTGTGTTCTGCTACTGCTTGTTATTGCTACACCAAGATGCAGCTTATGACATTTTCCAACCTTTTGTACCAGAACTCGCTGGCTGGCTGTCTCAGTATATGTAATTTTATGCCTCATCCTTCACTGTTGCATCCATCACGGTCCATCTCAGATAAACTGCACTGGTCAAATAACCAATTACACCTAGCTCTCCTGTTATAGGGACTGGGGTTTGAGGCAGGGATGCACAATTCACTATAATAATGGACAAAACTCTGACACTTTACATTATATCCAGCGAAACAAGGAATCAATAAGAAACAGTCAGTGGTTGTGCTGATTAACATGGTCATGTCACAATTCTGCCAGACTAAAAACCATGTTTGATCATTTGAATCATTTTATATCTTTGTGTCGTGGATAAAGTGCTCCAAGAAAGACTGTCGACTCAGACCTTCATTCTTATTCTGTCTGCATTCTCTGAATGACCTCAAAAGGATAATTGCTTGCAAGAGTACTATACCATACCTAATGCAATTGAAATTATGGAAAGAACATAACATTTGCACTGGATCATTGTAATATCAAACCAGCTCAAACATTCATGAGAACAGTTAATAAGGAAAATAATTTTCTTGGTACTACTAACCAGGCCAAGCATGAATCATCAGTACAGTATTTAATGTTCATCCGTGCTCATGAGGATATCTTCTCTTCCTT